>PISX010003720.1:0-132574 GCA_004024625.1 Mellivora capensis
CAGAAAGGATGAATACCCGACTTTTGTAGCAACATGGACGGGACTGGAAGAGATTATGCTGAGTGAAATAAGTCAAGCAGAGAGAGTCAATTATCATATGGTTTCACTTATTTGCGGAGCATAACAAATAACACGGAGGACATGGGGAGATGGAGAGGAGAAGGGAGTTGAGGGAAATTGGGGGGGGAGATGAACCATGGGAGACTATGGACTCTGAAAAATAACCTGAGGGTTTTGAAGGGGTGGGGGATGGGAGGTTGGGGGAGCCAGGTGGTGGGTATTGTGGAGGGCACGCGTTGCATGGAGCACTGGGTGTGGTGTAAAACTATGAACTGTGTTACGCTGAAAAGAAATAAAAAAAAGTATTTAATAAAAATAGATTTCAAAATCATAAAAAGAAAAAAGAAAAAGAAAAACTCTGTGGATTAAGTTGCATTCCTTGCCCGAGATGGTGCCTAGATCTGAGAACGCTGTTTAAGTTGGGGCTGACCTTCATTTCACATTTCAGAGTATGGATGTGTTTTATGTGGGTGTGGGTTTGCGTGTGTCTGAGGGAGAAGCTGTTAGTAAGAGCAGGAAATCATCACCTCTCGAGGGGAAGTTTTCTTGAAGAAAATTAGAAGTGACCATTTGTTAAAAAGGAAAGGAATCTGCAGGTTGGTGGGGGGAAAGAGGTGACAGTCCTTACACGGTAACTGCTTCAAGGGAAGGGTTGCTGTTAAAAGCTTCTCTCTTTGGCCAAGACCAGCTGCTTAGTTAGGATGAAGTCTCACAGAGCAAAACCCAGAGATGCAGTACCGTCCCCAAGGGAGGTGCTCTGTCTGCGAACATGGGAGCCACCGCCAAGGGAGAGGTAGCCACCCCCAGAAACATGTCATTGTGTGATTTTCCTTGATCTGAGTCTGACTGCTCTAAAAGAGAATTTTTAAATTTAGCCTTCAGAAGGTGGGTCTCTTGGATGGTGCAATCTGTTCAGCATCTGACTCTTGTTTTCGGCTCAGGTTGTAATCTCAGGGTCCTGGGATCAAGCCCCACATCGAGCTCCACACTCAGCATGGGGTCTGCTTGAGATTCCTCTCTCCCTTTCCTCTGACCCTCCTGCATGCTGTTTCTCTCTCTCTCTCTCTCTCTCTCCCCCCCATCCCCCATAAATAAGTAAATAAATATATTAACAAAATATCTTTTTTTTTTTTAAAGATTTTATTTATTTATTTGAGAGAGAGGCAGTGAGAGAGCATGAGCGAGGAGAAGGTCAGAGGGAGAAGCAGACTCCCATGGAGCTGGGAGCCCGATGCGGACTCGATCCCGGGTCTCCGGGATCATGACCTGAGCCTAAGGCAGTCGTCCAACCAACTGAGCCACCCAGGCGTCCTTAACAAAATATCTTAACAAAATTTAACAAAAATAAAATCTTAACAAAAACTGATTAAAAGCCTTTAGAGAGGGGAAAAAAAGGTAACCCTGAATCTTAGAAATCAGCATAGGGATTGAAAGTGAAAAAGAAAACTGACGTTTAGTCAAAAGAAAAGGGTGAATTGGAGTGGGAGGGATCCCCTCTTGAGACACCTGTGGCCTGAATTTAGGGCTCCAACAACCCAGCTCCTTCTTCCCTCCCTCCCCCTGATCTTGCCCTAGCTGCCTGGGGAGTTTGGGGGACCCTTCTCCTAGAGACTTCTGGGTCCTTTGTGAAAGAGGTGTCCACTCAGGCTTCCCTTCAGTGAGCTTGACCCGAAGACCCTCTCCCCACCTTCTTCAGGAAAGAGGCACTCTCGGCAGCCCTCCCCAGCCAGTAGCCTCCTCTCCCTTGGGCCTCCTTCCACACCACGTGGTAGGGAGAGCCCCTCCTGGCTGCCACCACGTCCACACCTATCACAGGTTCTTCCTGCAGCTGGCTGGGGAGCTGCTGAGGTCAGGTGGAGCTGTGCCTGGCCCAGAGAAAGCGCTCTGCTACAATTTGCAGGGCTCACTGATAGGTGCTTCTCTAAGGCCTTGAAACACATCCCTCAGCCCAAAGAGCACCTTTCCACAGTATTTTATTTTATTTTATTTTATTTTTAAAGATTTTATTTGTCAGAGAGAAACAGCGAGAGAGAGCGAGCACAGGCAGACAGAGTGGCAGGCAGAGGCAGAGGGAGAAGCAGGCTCCCTGCCGATCCCAGGATGCTGGGATCATGACCTGAGCCGAAGGCAGCTGCCTAACCAACTGAGCCACCCAGGCGTCCCTCCACAGTATTTTAAATGGCAGACCTCGCCTGCTATTGAAAGAAGTGGGCAAGCCTCTTTCCTTTGCTTATTTTCTCCTGAGGACAGTGAGGGGGAGTTGGCAGCGGCATCAGAGGATAGTAAGTTTGGTGGCAAAGCAGGAAGGCTTGATGTCAATTCTCAGTAGTGCCTGCACCCAGCAGCTCCTGCAGGCCGCCACTGCTGCCGCAGACCCCTTCATCGGGAAGAGCTGTATGCAGGGAGAAACAGCATTTCTCTTTTTTTCCAGAGTCACCTGCTGCCCATTGTGCCTCCAGACTCACATTTAAGCCATTGTAATAACAGGATCTAGCTTACCTGCACTCTCCAAATTACCCTTATTCCAGTGGCCTCACACAAAGATGGAAATAGACACCGCATTGTGCTTCTGTTTAGCTCTCCCTAATAATAGCTAATGTGCAGACTATAATGCACACTGCAAATACAAAATGTTATGTCAATGCTAAGTTGTAATAATAATAATCCTGCAAAAATGAGGCAGAAGGAATTTCCGTGAGCAATTTGAGGAAGATTGCTGCTTCCGCGGTGATACAGGTGTTACTGAAAAACAGATCGATTACAGTTTGTCGGGACCGTAGGAGGCTGGCTGGCAGGAGCCTGGCCGTGCGGCGGGTGGCCGCCGTGCCTTTCAGCTGCGAGCCAGGACACTGGAGGACTCCATGCCTTCCCTGGTTCGCTGAGGGTGGGCCTGGGCCTTGTCTTGGGGCTTCCTCAGCCCATTCAGAGGAGGTCTTGGGGACAGGACCCTTTGAGAAGGGAGGTTTCCCCCACCTGCGCTCTACCTTTTGGCACATGCCGCAGTAACAACGCAAGTGAGGTCAGATGGGAGGGGGGCATCTAACTTTGGTCCTTGAGAGACCCCAAGATCAGCATGAGTGGGGTGGACTTAGCCCTCTCACAGGAGCCTTATTAACTGACTGTGGCTCAAGAGCTCAGCAGTTAGCGACTATCAGCATGGCCATCTCGGAGGAGAGAGAGAGCAGGAGGATCCCTACATGGTCTGAGCCAGAGGGGTCCTTTCATAGCGATTCTCCCGCAGAAGATACATGTGTGTCTATTTTTAAATAGAGGCTCAAGCAGAACACTCTCCAAACCTTGCCACAATGGACTGTTCTTTCTCTTTTAGCAACAAAGTTGCTGCGAGGGTGGTGTCCTTGGTTTCCCCACTCTCTCCTGCACCAGCTCTGAGCTGCACCTGGGCTACCCCAGTCCTGTACTAGAGGTTCTGGAGTCACATGTGCTGAGTGTAAGCCCTGCACCACCGCCAGCTGCCCAGCCCCTGTGTCTCTCAAACCCAGCTCCATCGGCCTGTAGAACAGAAATAGTAATTCTGTTCGCTGAGATTGTGCAGGTGAAATGCTTAGCCCATAGCCTGGCATGTCAGAATGGTTAGCTGTTACCACCACCACTGCTGTTGCTACTTTTATTTGGGGGAAATGGGGAAAGGAGTGCTCTCGCCCTCACTTCATGAGGAGGTGCTCAGGGCATAGGAATGGGGCTGGGGTGGGACAGCCCTCCCTGGTGCAGAGCATGGAGCTGGGGCTCACACAGACGAAGGTCAAGGAAGGAAACCGGAATGACAAGCCAAGCATGTGGTTCCTTCAGAATCTGTCCACGCAAGTCAACCATCGCCCCAATTCAGGAACCAAGAGAGTGAGTGAGTGCCAGTATGAGCAGCAGTTCTCAAAGGGTGCTCCCTGCCCCCACAGCACCAGCACCCCCGAGAACCTGGAGAAATGCAGATTCTCAGGCTTCATCCCGGACACACCATATTGCCAACTCTGGGGGTAGGGCCAGAAGTCTAGGTCTCAGCATGCCCACCAGGGGATCCTGATGTAAGCCATTACCGGGATTAGACGAACACCAGCTATTTCATTAATAAGACTCACATTTTCAGGGGTTTAACAGCAACAAAAAGTTTATTCTTGAGCACAGAAGAGTTTGAAGCAGATATTGTTGGTCTTTGGCACCTTTCTTCCTTATGGTAATTCGGAGACCCAGGCCCATTCCGGCAGTGGGAAGAGACGGATTATTCAGAAGACACACATCACTCCCTCGTGCCCCACCAGAGAGAAATTCCCGTGGCAGCCTCTGGGGCAGTCACCTCTAGGGAACAGCACTGCACTAAATAAGGAAGGGCATGAGTTTGGGTACCTAGTATTCGGTCTCTGCAAGCTCCACCCCTCACCCCTGCCCCAGGCAGCCTACAAGAAGAGGTGGGGTGCAGGGAGCCAGGTGGAGCCTGGGGAGTAGCTAAGTCACCAGCCCACAGGGACTGGTAGGCAACGCGTATGGTGAGGATGTCCTCTGGGTTTTGGATCCATCCACATCATCCTGCGTTCTGGACCTATCAGCACAACTGCCTAGCTGGGCAGCAGCTGATGAAATCCTTGGAAGAGACTCTTTGCATGTGGGGAAGAAACACCCACTTGACAGCACCCTTCCGGCATTCCAGGGGGACATCTGGCAAAGCAGAGGGAGAATGCTAAACACAGTTCCCCAAAGAAGCCGAGATGAACAGTCCCTGAGAAATCCAGATATTGTTAGCAATAAGATGTTAAAGTGTTTTTATTATTTAGTTACATCTCGCCTGAGCATGAAAAAGATATTAACATACTGTCAGCTTACTGGGATGTAACCCAAAATAACTTACATTCTTCATATAGTGCTAATTATTTTTCTGAGGCTGGCTCAGGCTAGTAAGAGATTTCTAGGCTTTCACCAGATTATTTACTTAAAGAAGTTAAGCATGCCACTATCTGTTCCCATGGAAACACAGTAAGTAATCCAGGAGACATGAAGAGGTCACTTTGATCATAATTAATATAAAGAATAATGGTTTATATAGAATCCAGTAAAGGGTACAGCAAGCTGCTGTAATACCTTTAAACCTCTCCTTTCAGCAGTGCAATTTAATATTGGGATCAGTCTCCTACACTAATGTTAACTTTGGTAATTTTAGTAGCTCAGTGCTAATTTTTGAAATGTAACTTAATCTTGGTTAGCAGAGTTTTTCTTACATTGTTACTGCATTTGCAATCCATTCGGAAAATCCCAGTAACAAGTTTTCTAAGGCCTGAGCAAGTATGAATTGACAACCACACTGGCCTTCCCCTTGTGTATGCTGCAGCTTCTTTTTTTTTTTTTTAATTAAGATTTGTTTTATTTACTTATTTGAGAGAGTGAGAGCGCACACATGCACCTGTGCGCAGGGGGAAGGGGAGAGAATCTAAGCAGAGGCCCCGCTGAGCGTAGAGCCCCACAAGAGGCTCGGGGCTCGATCTCACAACCCTGAGATCACACCTGAGTGGAAATCAAGAGTCAGACGCTTAGCCGACTGAGCCACCCAGGCGCCTAATGCCGCAGTTTCTTTACAGAGCCTCTCAATAACCTGTTGGTTGGTGAATGAACCAATGATAATCCATGGGCACTACTGGATTCGGAGCACCTTTATAATCACCAGAGGAAGATTTAATTATAGTCAGGAGAGTAGTTTACACTTAAGTCTTACTGTATTCTTCTTTTATGATTATTGAAAATTGGTAATCCACATAGGGTGGCTCTTAGCTAAATATTCCATTTATTGAAACATAGTGTACTCCTCAGGGATTCTTACTAAAAGATGCACACTGTAGTTTATTTTTAATCCTTATGGTTATTTGAATAGTGAATTTATTATGCAGTCTCTCAAGGGTAAATTTTATCATGGAAGCTTGATGACACATTTTTCAAAACTGTTTAATACAGTGTCCCAGAAAGAACCAAAGAGTAAAAAAAAAAAAAAGAGAGAGAGAAATGAAAGAGTGGAACTTTCAAGTTTCTGAATTTTTAATATACTAAAAAAATAATATTAAGGTAGGAATTATCAGGGTTTTGTTTCTTTTAGAAACATAATATAGCGTGTTCCAGGAAGCCTCATCTGAAGGTTATATTCAGGGCTGAGGCATGACATTGAATAATGTTTACAAACAGGTGGCCTGAAGTTAAGTGGAGTCAATACACAATTTCTCACTCTTCAGAAATAACACTTTGCTGCCACATGAGTAACCATTTTTTTTTCATATACCAAGCTTGAAATCATTTAATCAGGAATGTAAATTCGTTATATGCCTCGGTTACAAAAACGTTGATGGGATTGGCTATGGTATTAATTTGGGGGGAGGGGGTTGTTACAGAGTTACAACTGCTGTTTGTTTGTTTGTTTGTTTTAATATAATGATATCATTGTCCTATTCCAGAAATGCAAACAACATTGTCTCTTCCTTGGCAGAAACAGTGGTCACTCGGCTCAGCCAAGAATAAGAGCTGTCAGTGCCATTCCACAGGCTTCTAAGAAGAGCCCATGAAATAATGGATGGTGCACTTTCCTATATGTATTTATGTTCAGATAATTTATTTAAATAATGTTGCTGGCACATGCTTTATAGCTGCTTGCATTTTGCTACACAGATTTCAGCGTATCTTGCAGACTATGCAATTCATTTGGAAAATGTAATTTCCATCCCTGCATACTAATCGATTTCTTCACAAACACCTGCTATCAGTTATGATAATAAAAATGCCACTCTAAATTGAAAAAGGGCCAAATAGAGCTTCCTAAGGAAATGACTTAAGTGTCTTTGAATGCTACTAAATGTAGTAATGTGCTTATGTAGTGCCAACACTTTTTCCATCATTTGCATTTTCTGTAATTTTGCCCTATTACAGCATCCCTCTCAAATGATGCCTCACAACCATTTCCTTGCAGATTGGTAAACTGAGTTGTCAGGGGTTGGTGTCTCGGGGTGTGGACAAGATCTGAAGTTGGGGTACATGATGTTAAAAAGCACTAGCTCTCGGTCCTGGCCATATTCTGGGTCATTGCTGATTTTATACATCCCCGAAAACTGTAAAATTGGCTGCTCCTTGGTTTTGCACACACATGGACACTAAATACAATTTCCTCCATTTGGGGGGTATAGCTCAGTGGTAGAGCATTTGACTGCAATTTCCTCCATTCGTTCTCTTCAGCCTCCAGTTCATTCCACGCACCATTGCCAAGCCAATCTTACTAAATCACTGGTTTCATAGTGTCCTTTCACTGCCCAGGCACCTTGGAGTGGTTCTCCGCTGGCTGCTGCACTGACTCGGGCTCTCTAGCCTGACTTCTGAGCCTCCATGCCCTCTCATCACTGGACCTGGCTCACCTTTCTCTCCCTGCCTGCAGACCAACACTTGCCTTGTGGATGGAGCTTCTCTCCTTCCTGCCCCAAATAGTCGCCCTCCCTGCCCCAAGCAGTAGCTCTCCCATTCTCCTCCCTGGGCTTTTGCTAAGGCTGAGACATCCTTCCCCGATCCTTGGGCTTCCAGCCTCTGAAGCCCTCTTTTATTATTCTGATCTGTGTCTTTCTTTCTCTTCCCGCAGCTCCTATAGGTCCTTGACACTAAGTTGCCCATTTATTTGTTTGGTCAGCCAACATTCACTAAGTTCCTACTATATAGGAAGTTAGTGAATGATGCCCAGGCATCAGACTGTTCCCTCTTCCCCAGAATGTGTTAATTTCTTTACAAATGAATCAGTTTCTCATACTCCCAACTGCTTGAGAGAAGAGACCTATTCCGGCTCCTCCTTTTGTGATCCAAGATGCCCAGACAGGCCTGGGCACAGAGTCCGTATGCAGTAAATACTTGTTGACTAATTGATCCCTGATGGTTTGAGGTAGGGAATTTTCTGGTTAATTGCATGTTCTATTTGATTAGTCTTTCCTGTGTACTATACATAATCATTTTGCAAAGCAGAATACAATAAGCCACTCAACTATAAAGCTATTATTAACATAATTTCAGGTTTGATACTTGAGGAGAGCATTCACAGGGATTTCAGAGCACCTCTGTGAAGATCAGTTGTCAGTGTACTACAACGTGAAGTTAGAACACCCAGGGGGCTGACCTCCAATGCTGTCTGATTGCTTTTGGGAAGTGAGAGGTAGAGATGAGCACACACTGAGAACTGGCCATACATTAGGCCTCACATTCCACCCTTACAGACTGGAAGCCACTTCTTTGAAGAATTTTCTGTTAAATTTTGAAATTTCTCTTCCACTTTTATCTTGCTTACAACAATAGAGCATGAATTTGCCGTGGGAGGGGGAGAAAGTGTGGGATACTGGTAGGAGAGTGGAGGAGAGAATTCACGAGGAGTTTCAAATTAGTAAGAACTAAACACGCCCAGACTGGCAGAACAGCCCAGTGACTTGAAAACTGTTCGTGCTACTTTTTTTTTTTTTTTTAAGATTTACTTATTTATTTTAAAGAGAGAGAGAATGAGTTGGGGTAGAAGCAGAGAAAGAGAATCTTTGAGCAGACTCCCCACTGAGCAAGCAGCCTGACATGGGGCTCGATCCCACAATCCATGAGATTATGGCATGAGCTGAAACCAAGAGTCGGACATTTAACCGACTAAGCCACCCAGGTGCCCCAAGACTATTCCCGCTACTTACTTTGTGGGATGAGAAGAGTTCTCTAACTTCTCTGTGCCTCACTTCTGTCACCTGTAGAGAGAGGGATTAAGAGCAGGGTTGATGGGAGTACAGGGACTTAGTCCAAACGAAGCTCTAGGTCCAGGGCCTGTCACTTGGTACGCGTCCAGCCGACGGTTCTCAGCACGGGAGAGGCCACAAAGCCCTAAGCTGGAAACCATCCTCAGCATTGTTCGTACCACTCACTCTTTCTTCTTCAGTCTCTGCTGTTTCCGAAGCTCTGAGGTGTGGAGGACCCTGTGTTAACGGTCTCCGTCTCTTGGTAAGATGGAGATGTGCGTGAGGTCCAAGTCCACACCTGGGAGTTTTAGGTTTCAAGAAGGAGTATTTGAGTAACCACTCAGCCTGGTAGGGACTCAGAGTTTTAATCTGTCGGTGAAACAAATGGAACCAGGTTACCCTTCTGACAGGAGTGAGCAAATAAGCTGTCTGATGCGTCCCAGCCACTGTGAGGGAGGAATGGCGTGCCTGTCAATTCCTCTCTCTCTGGGAGCGCTGCCACAGGCCTCCACCTGTGGAATGGCTGATTGCTGGAAAGAAAGTGGCCCCCGAGCTGCCAAGCCAGCCTGCAGAAACAGGACAGTAGCGGGATGGGTGCGATTGTTGCTTGGAATTGTCAATGTCGCCACTTAGCCACCATCCTGACTTCTTAGAGCCTCGGACTGGGGGAGAGGTCAAGAGACGGGCCTTTGGAAGGAATTATTCTTGTGCCTCCAGGAAACATTCCTCCATAAAACAGGACAAATAGAATAGATAAAAATCCCCAAAGTGGTTATGCCCACCAACCGCAAACTAAAGAGCCCTGGGGCAAGGCCTTTGGGGTTGTCTCTGAGCTGGGGCTAACTGGTAAGAATTGGGGTGAGAGACTGCCCTGCCCACAAAAGGCCCCACTCCGTCAAAGCAGGAAGGTGACTGACTTGAACTTACTCTGTTTGTGTTGCAGCCCTGGCCGCTCAGGCCTACGCTCTCAAGGAGGAGAACGACAGTCTCCGTTGGCAGCTGGATGCCTATAGGAACGAGGTAGAGCTGCTCAAACAAGAGAAGGAACAGCTTTTTCGAACAGAGGAAACCGTCACCAAGGACCAGCAGCTCCAGTTCCTGCAGCAGACCATGCAAGGCATGCAGCAGGTACCAGATTTTGTTCTCTTTGGTCTGAGGGAGAGGGACGTGTGTGTTAAGTGGAAGTGAGATGGCAGCCATTTGCCGGGAAAGGTGAAGGAAAAGAAAGGACAACGGGACACTGAGTCGCAAGGAAAGGAAAGTGCTAGTGGGTGTTGGAGGGCAGAATGTGGAGAAACAGCAAAGCTAAAGAATTATGTTGAAGAAATACGCCCTTGAGGCCGGAAGCTAAGGGAGAGAATCGAGGAGGTGGAGAGGTTTGTGGCTGGAATTCAGCCTCGTGGCGAATGGTTAGAAAATCCTTACGGATCGTGACACGGGTGTTTTGCCCCTGAGAACTTCATGCCAACAGATTTTACAAAGGCCTGGTGAGCTTGTTTCCAAGCTCCATGTAAATGTAAACTCTATTGTTTTCACTTCTTCTGAATTATAGTGAGGATCTAGTCGGGTCTCATGAACATGCTACTGTGCAGAGTTAAGATGTTTATTGATGGAATGGATGAAGCACCAGAATGGGCAATTTTGGGAACAGGGTGGTGTCTGTGCTTTTGCGGAGCGCCAGACTTCAGCCTCCCACACTGAAGCTAAAGATGTGTCTGTAGAAGTTGTTATGAAGAGTCAGGAGCCACTGGGCAATGGAGGAAGGAAAAGGAGCACAGACTGTGGGGGTGAGAGCTTGAGGGGACGGGAGACCCCAGCACAGCAGATGGAGAACAGAATCAAAGATTCATAGCGGGATCGAGGTCTGAAAATCTCAAGTGACTTGTGACAGAATTACGGTGTTTGAGCCTTCGAGTTGCTTTGGAACAATACGGCATAAATTATCGTCACACGTGGGTATTCTGTATTACCCCTCAGAAAGTACAAACCTAACCACTCTTTTCTGGGGGGAAAAACTGTTTTTATTTAAACAAGGGAAATGTAAATAGAATGATGGGCAACCAAACTATATAGTAAGTAGGATATTGTTTTAATTTCACATCCATAGTGACTGCTCTCCAAGATCAGGAGTATGAATTGCCTACAGAAGTGTCGTAATGATTAGAGGTAACTGCTACAGAAACATTAGCCAAGCAGGGAAAAGTAATTTAGAGCAAAGGGTATTAAAAAAAGAAAAAAAAGATGTGCAGACTGGGATAGAAACAAGTTAATGACCAAGTCACAGAAATTATGTCTTAAACATCTCCTGCCACTTTAAAGCCATTTTTGAGTCTTGGCTTTGAGTCCTAACTGGTTGATGTTTCACGGTGTGTGTTAGGCAAATCAGTGCAATTCAGAGGTCAGTGCTCGCCAGGAAAATGTCATTACAGTCGCCGCTCAGGTCCCTGCGCTTGGAAATGGGTGTAACAGCTGCAGTGTGAGGCTCCTGGGATTGTCCACATGCCCCGACGCTGGGTGTGCCTCGACGGTCCTGCCAGGAGAGCCTGTCTGTCAATTGCCCCAGAGATGGCTATGCCAGGCCGAGACCACGGCTACCATCTCACACCTCATGCAAAGGGCCCTCTTTTCCTCTAGAAAAGTTCACCTCAGTTGCTTTTCCAGTTGATAAAACTGTTATGATGCTCAAAGACTCATGTCTGAAGGCAGTCTGAGGAGATAAGGGGGAGCTCGTCAGTCAAGGAGAAGCACGCTGGGGGGTCAGTGCTAGGTCCTGGGAGCCTGGTCCCCACAGGAGCCGTGTCGGAGGTCACCACAGAGCTGCAGCCCCTTGGAGGAAGTGTTCGGCTGCTGCAGCCTCTGAGACATTGACAGAATCTTCTTGTCAATAGGGAGTGTACTTCAGTTTTGTTTTGTGGGATTTGGTTTCATAGGGTTTGGTTTGAACAATAGAAATGTGTCATCTGAGTTCTGGAGGTAAGAAGTGCCAGATCCAGGTGTCGGCTGGGTTGGTTCTGCTGAGGGCTGTGTGGAGACTCTGTTTCCCGTTCTGTCCCCTAGCTTCCGGTGCTTTGCTGGCAGTCTTTGGTGGTCTCTGGTTTGTAGACACATCACCCTGCTTTCTGCCTTCATTTCTCGCTGTGCACGTCAGCGTCCACATTCCTGCTTTTTCTAAGGACACGATTTGTATAGGACCGAGGGGCCCGTGCTGTTCTAGTGTGACCTCATCTGAACTGATCAGACCTGTAATGACTTTTTTCCAAATAACATCACATTCTGAGGCACAGGGGGCTAGGATTTGAAAATGGAAATTTTGAGGGGACATAATTCAATCACTAATAGACACATGGTAGGCAAATACACCCGTTGAATGTCAGAATAATGGACAGAAGCACAGAAGAAGGACTAACGTGGAGCCTGTGGGGAGCTCTGGATTCTTGGACCATAGATAGGAAGCCAACATCCTAGAGCTACGTGTAGCTCCTCCTAGTAACGTGGGAAGCACTCCCTCAGTGGCAAAAACTATGATTTTAATTTTTAGTGGTTATTAGGTGGCTGCATGGCAGTCTTCCTGGCAACACAGCTTTAATAATGTTCAAAAATATGTGCTCTTTCGGAGTCAATTTCTACCTTCATATCGTTCTGAATAAATGACCATAACATGCTAATTTGAGCCCTACCACAGAGGATTCTGCTGATTTTTAAATTTCCTCTCGATCTACCCACTATCCGCTTTCTTAATTAGAAAACCATGATCTCACAGGAAAGTCAATAGCGAGAGGACAGGTTAGCCTCCCACACATTGTTGTTTCAGCAATTGATCTATGGGAAATTATTTCTGTAACAAATAAAAGAAAATACAGTCTTCACAGCCTTCAAATTAGCTGGCCATTTTTAGAATTGCCCTCAAGTTTAGCCAAAAAGTGTTTACCCTTTCTTCTTTTAGTTCTTTAAAGATATTTTCACTGACATTATAGTTTCTCTTATGTTCATGAAGAAAACGTTATGGGCAGGGGTGCTAAGGCTAAAAACCATTGGGTGATTTTGGTTGTTTCTGAGTCTACCCCGATATTACATGTGAGTCACCATTTAATATTAGAGATTTCACACAAAAGGAAATAATAGCTTGTATCCATGGTAACACTGTAGCCTTCACCTGATCTTAAGCTGGCAATGAAGTTAACCTGTGTCTGCCACAAGGAGAGTGAGGTTGTTGGCTTTCATTTGTATCTTTGCGTATACAAGGAAAGGATATACCTATCTTAAACTCTCATTTATCTTCCAATTATCATACTGAATTTATTGAGGCAAAATTTACATATGATAAAAATATTCTTCTTAAGGCTGCAGTTCCATGAATTTTGACGAATTGATACCCTCATGAAACCACTACCACAATCAATATATAAAATTGTTCTATCACACCCCCCCCCGCCAAAAAAATTCCCTTATCCTCCTTTTTAGTCAACCTAACTCCCAGCAACCACAGGTTTGTTTTCTACCTTTTATGGTTTTGCCTTTTCCAGAATGTTCTATAAGTGGAAGTATGTAGAATGAAGAACTTTTGAGTCTGACTTCTCTCAGCTAGCACAATGATTTAGAGATTCCTGCCCATGGCCTAGCCATATGTATCAGTAGTTCATACTGATCAGACTACTGATAGTAGTTTTGACTAAATAGTAGTAAAAAAGAGCCATAATTTGTTTATCTAGTCACCAGTTAATGGACGTATGGGTGGTTTCCTCTTTGGGGCTACAATGAATAAATGTGCTGCAAAAATTCACTTACAAACTTTTTGTTTGGACATAAATTTTCATTCCACTTTGCTAAATACCTAGGACTAGAACTGCTGGGTCATATGGAAAGTATGCTTAACTTTTTTAAGAAACGGCTGGACTGTTTCCCAAAGTGTCTGTACCATAGTCCATTCCCTTGGAATACAGGAAAATTCCAGTCGTTCTGCATCCTTGTCAGTCAGTGCTTGGTAAGGTCGGTCTGTTTTGTTATCTTTTTTAACCACTATAGTAAGGGTAGAGTGGTATCTTGGTATGGTTTTAACCACACCTAAATTTAAACAATACTTGTATTTTCATTTGTGAGCATAGGTCAATATATTATATTTTTAAATAACCAATTGAAAAATCAATTCCTTTTGAAGCCTTTTGTAAATCATATTGACAGGACTGGTGACTATTCACATAACAACAGGATCCCATTATAGGCTGCTGATCATAAAACTGTGTGTGACTGATGATGATTATGTCAGAAGGGTCCCTCATAAATACTTTGAGCCAATGCTTTTTAATAGTGTTAGCAAATGTCATTTGAAGACCAGCTGTCTTTAGGCCAGTAAACCATTGGCCCATGTGGAGCAGTGGGTTTCTAACACTCTTGGCTTGACATTAGTTAAAGACCAGGGCTAGTCAGCTGTCTTGACAACTTTTATTTAGCAAGATCAGGACAAACCTGGGGAAAAGAGGATTATTATAATTGACAGCATTTTAGAAATTAACTGACAAGGGTTTTTCTTTTTTTAATTTAATTTAATTTTATTTTATTTTTATTTTTTATAAACATATAAAGTATTTTTATCCCCAGGGGTACATGTCTGTGAATCGCCAGGTTTACACACTTCACAGCACTAACCATAGCACATACCCTCCCCAATGTCCATTAACCCACCCCCCTTTCCCGACCCCCCTCCCCCCAGCAACCCTCAGTTTGTTTTGTGAGATTAAGAGTCACTTATGGTTTGTCTGGGTTTTTCTTGTTATGCTGGAAAAGGAATATTTGTACGAATTTTCTCTATATGTATTATAAGCCTCACTAATCTAGACTAATTTTAAAGAAGGAGACCGAGACATATAATACTATTATTTTCCTAGAATATATAGTAACCCCAGGTAGTTTTGCCAAATGTCGCTCAAGAACTGGTCCTTGGGGGCAGCTATTAAGAAATTTTAAAAAGTTGTTAAAATGACATGGATGAGTCATTATGCTGACCACTTAAGTAAAGCATCTCTTCTGAATCCTCTCTAAACTACTCAGTTGCTTAATAAGTACTTTTTAAAAGAGATAATGAGGGGCATCTAGGTAACTCAATTCCCAATTTGGTGGCCAATTCTTGATTTTGGCTCAAGTCATGATCTCAGGGTCCTGGGATGGAGCCCCGTGTTGGGCTCTGTGCTCAGCAGGGAGTCTGCTTGAGGACTCGGTCTCCCTCTGCCCCTTCCCCAGTTCGCTCGCTTCCTCTCTCTGAAATAAATAAATCTAAACATAAATAAATAAATCTAAACATAAGCAAATGTAAATAAAAGAGACCATGAAATTTTGTGCTCATTTCCTCTCCCGTGTTCCCACACAGTGAAGACTCGTGCACACGGGTCAAAGCCAGGATGAGGGTCATGGCAGCAGGAGCGGTGCTGTTGGTGGCAGTGATGGTGGCCGTGGGGCTGAAGGCAGCTGCAGTGGGGAAGGTGGTGTATTTGACCATTAGAAAATCTTAGGGAAAGACAGGTAAAATGAGCACATTCCAGAAAGTTTCAGAGGATTTAAAACAAAGTTTTTTTCTGAAACATAAAAAGCACGTCCCTTAAAAATTACAAAAATCATCTGAAGCCCAGCAGGCCCGCTGTTCCTAGCAGGCTTCAAGAGGCAGTGCTGGGAAGAGCCTGGGGAAGGTTTTATAGGCAAAGAACACAGACAGATGTAGCAGGAGTTTGTCATGGGAGTTTCTCTCTTTCTTGGATAATTTTTCACTTTTGTTATCAGTTTCTATTTTCTTTCTGAAGTGCCCACCAGTCAGATAACAGACCTTTACCAGGCTGATGCTAATGTGCCCATTACCCGTTTTTCTCCTATTATCTGTTTAAACTGTATCTTTTATCCTTGCCACCGAAGGTTCTGTTTGATCATGGTGTTGCTTTATTTCCAAGCGTTCTTTTTTGGCTTCGATTATTTTCTCTTTGTACACGTTTATTTTTTTTGGTTTCAATATCTTCTCAAATCTTTTTGAGAATACTAATTAGAATACTTGAAATTCTGTTTGTTCCTGAGCCATTTCTATTTACTCCAGGATTGGGTCTTTGGTTTTGTGTCTCAGTCTGTCTCTCTGCTGCTGCAGGTTTCTTCTCGTTTGGTGGTGTTCGTTGGTGTGCTTCCATTTAGCAGCATGGGGCTGACGTCCCCTGGGAGCCATGGGGGCAAGCGTGTTCCCGGCTGGGCATCCCCCCCCTTCCCACTCACCCCCCCAGCCGCGGCTCCATGGGGTGGTGCTCTGATGGCCAGGCATCACTTGCAGGACAGTTGGGGATCCCACAAATGCCAGAATCTGTCCCATGTGAGAACTCCCTGGAAGTCTCTTCCCATTCTCTTCGCTCTTTTAAGTTTATTCACCAACAGCCAGCCTAACTGAGTTTCTGGAGGAAGGAAAACCAAAGAGCAGACACATGTTCTGTGTCTGACATCTTGGACATTCAAGAACCTGTTTCAGGGGCTTTGAACTTTAGTCCTCTGATGAATTCTCTATTTCTTTCTTTCTTTTTTTTTTTTTTCTTTTTAAAGATTGTACTCATTTATTTGACAGAGAGAAAGAGCACGGCAGGGGGAGTGGCAAGCAGAGGGAGAAGGAGAAGCAGGTTCCCCACTGAACGGGGAGCCCAATGCGATGCGGGGCTTGATCCCAGGACCCTGAGATCAAGACCTGAGCCAAAGGCAGACGCTTAACTGACCGACCCACCCAGGTGTCCCTGATGAATTCTTGGTTAAGGTGTGGGCCAGTGAGGTGGCCAGGGGGAAGGTATGGCAAATTATTTTGGCTGTCCAGAAATATATGAGGAAAGCGAGAAGAGCAAGCTCATCTTAGAGATGTCTGAGAGGAATGGACATAGGGACTTAGGGCAGCGTATTTGAAATGGAGTAAAGATAGCTGCTTCAGGACGAGGGGGCAGATAAACAAGTTAGGAGGGTTTTTTAGGGTAGAAGAAAGGGAGACAAACAGGAAGAGGCTGAAATCTGGAATAACGATAGAGAAATGGTTAACTATCCACTCTGTTTTGGGGTTTTGTCCTGGAGTAATAAAAGAAGCAGAGAATTGAGAAAAAGACCTGATGGGATGAAGGGGGCCAAGCATCAGCTCACAGGGCTGTGCACAGAGTAGGGGAGTAGAAGCTGTTCTAGAGGGAAGGAGGAGAAGGATATACAGAGGTCACGGAAGACACAGTGGGAAGAACAGTTCTTCTGTAGTTTAAAAAAAAATAAGGAAGAAGACAGAAATGTAAACATAGAAGAACAAGAAAAAGGAAAAAAGACACTTTTCTAAAAGAAGAAATTCAACATTTTTATAATGGTAAATTATATTTTAAGAACTTTTATGAAATATTTAGACAAGTGAACTAAGGGTTGATAAGTTTGGAATTTCAGCTACAATGTATTATGGGGATTCCTTCTCAGGGTTTATGAGCCTCAAAAATGTTTAGTTAGAAGGAAGAAATAGCACATACATCATGATCTGGTTGTTTACTCATTCAGAAAGACGCTTATAACAACATTATCATAATATCTTTAATGTACAAAAACATCAGTGCAGAAAATAATTTGGTATCACTGCACAGGGCAAGAAAAGTCACATTATTTAGAAAAAAGAAAATCACATTATTACAGTGTAGAGAAAAAGGCTTTCTTTCAGACTTTCATGTGTAGGTAGTAAAACCTTTAATCTTAAAAAAGTTCAAAAACTATGTGTATACATAAACACAGACCGATCTGGACCCTAGACAAGCACGGGCTGCGGGACACACCCTATACTGGTCTGATTCTATTTCAGCTTCCTCACTGACATCTTTTTCTTTCTGAATAGAAAACAACTCCTAAGACATTGCCCACATTCATATTAAAAGTCTTTGGCATTTTACTAGAATCAGAAAGCATATAAAACATACACATCTCTCTCAGATGATGTGGCATTTAAAAGGTTTAAGGCCTGGACCTCAAGGTTCACCACAGCTGAATTTGGGGTCCACTATTGTATTTTTTTTTTTTACTTCAATTCCCCAGAGTGTGTACTTTCATTTTCTATCCATTTGTCAGCCAGGTGTCTTGGGATGATGCAGTATGATGGAGACAGGGACAATAATCCTCATTTATAATTCAGTGACCCCTTTCATGAGGCTTCTTAAAAGTGACAGGTGGCGCTCCCACCAGCAGCATGTGAATTTTCTAGCATTTTGCAGATTCAGTCCCAGGCACATCTGAAGAGTGTGTATATCCCACTTCAGTATGAGACCCTTAGAAGGTCATTAGGTACATTTGGAACTAGAAATAGAGACCGATTCACCAGGGTGCCTGGGTGGCTCAGTCAGTTAAGCATCTGCCTTCGGCTCCGGTCATGACCCTGAGTCCTCGGATAGAGCTCCATGTCAGGCTCTCTACTCAGCGGGACCCCGCTTCTCTCTCTCCCTGCCACTTCCCCCACTTGTGCTCTCTCTCTCTCTCTTTCTGAAAAATAAATAAAGTCTTAAAAAAAAAAAGTCAGGGGTGCCTGGGTGGCTCAGTGGGTTAAGTGTCTGCCTTGGGCTCAGGTCATGATCTCAGGGTCCTAGGATCGAGTCCTGCAGCAGGGAGCCTGCTTCTATCTGATTGCATTATATGTGATATGCTGTAAGTTGCTTTCTCTCTCTCTGCCTGCCTCTCTGCCTACTTGTGATCTCTCTCTCTCTCTCTCTGTGTCAAATGAATAAATACAATCTTAAAAAAAAAAAGATGAAAAAAGAAAGCGATTCTGCGATTCTTGGCCCAGCACTTTCCATTGCAGAGCCCTACCTGTTGGAAATGATCATACCTAACCTAAGGATTGCACCTGGGTTGGAAAGTTTTAAAAGCACATTCCCATTTGACTCTGGACAAGATTAAAAAACAGGAAGCAACAATAAGGGAGGGGAAACCTCCCTGCATTTTTTCTTTTAGCAGTTTCAAACGAGCATGGGCCATAGGGTATCTTGCCATTCTCACGGGACAGAGACCATAAGATAAGGAAGGAGATCAGCTAGTTGCCTCTCTGCTAGCTGAGCATACCAGGCTTTTGCACAAGGAAATGAAAACCCTGAACCAGTAGAAGGAAACGTTGGCTCCAGCCTGTTTTCTGTGCCACTTGGCGTCAGTCAGCCCGTCTGAACCTCAGGGTTCTTCCTGTGGACGACGGGTAGTCCACCCTCAGTCAGAGGCTGTTGCAATCAAAGGAGATCACGTAGGTAAACACAGTTTGGACAGCTATTACATGAAGCATGAATGCCCCGTTGTACATAAAATATGATGTAGAGATTTAAGGGAAGACCCAGGATTTGCAGAGCAAGTCTGGACAAACTGACAAGTGGGAGTTTCCTAGCCGGGGCGGGGAGGGTGGGGAAAGACCCTGATAGCAGGGAGGCAGGGAGGTTGTTGCTCCTACTCCCCTGTGCCGGGGAGGCCTGTCCCCAGGGCTAATTCACATCCCTGCCCCCAGGGCTCCCAGTCCACCAGCACTTGAACTCTGAGTGCTTATCTCAGCACTTGAACTCTGAGTGCTTATCTCAGCTTCTCATGGTGAAGGAGAGATGTCCAGTGACTCGCCCAGGGTACAGAATGTTCCTGGCAGACTCAGAACACCAACCCAAGTCTGTCTGTCACAACCCCTGCATTCAGTCTGTCCCAACAAAACTTTTCACAGGGTCCTCTATAAGGGGTGCTCCAGACCTGTAGTCATTAGGAGAGCAGAAAGCTCGGCTCTTCCTGTGCTTGTCGATTGCTAGAAATATTACTGGCAAGAACCCACCGCTTGTTTTCCAACTCAAACCTAGTCCCAGATTAGGTCTTCCCATTAGCTGGATAAGAGCTAGCAAAAAGAAAATAGCATACATGTGGCTTTTATTTATTAAATGTGAACTTGGAAAATAAATCTCTTCACTTCAGGGAAGGAAAGAAGCAGCCCTAATAAAATTTAACTATGGGAGGCTTCATCTCATAATTAGTTACTCTGCTCTTCCATTAATTAATGTGATCATCAAATGCATCCTCATTAGTAATCATCCCTTCTAAAAATAATGAGGCTAGCAGCCGAATCAATGGAGGAACTAGGGGTAGAAATAATGACATTACCCTCCAGACCATTAAAATCCTTTGGCTTCTACCTTTGACTGCTTTCCCGGACATCTGCCGCGGGATCTCCCGGAGACTTGCAGCCATTCCCGGGCTAAAGCAACTCTGCTTTCCCACCACTGTCAGCTGCAGTCCTCGGATGACCTTCGAACAACCCTCCCTTCTGCCACCTCCTTTGGAAATTGCCTCCTGACTTCAAGGCCCTAGCACACCAAGAGTACCAGATTTATAGCGAAATGGATCTTTTCTTAAATGTAGTAAATCAAAACGGGCTTCGGCGCCAGACACGCACTGGCCTTTCCCTCCGTGAACCGTTGTCGTCTCTCCCTCCAGCCATGGATGCTGAAATGAATCCCTGTGCTCTGGCCTTGACTTCTCCCTGAAGCCTGCCAGCACACAGAGGCAGCCTCCTGCCCGCAGCGGCCGGAATCCGGCCGGCACATCCTGCCGCCTCTGTAGAGCAGGTGTCATGCTCCCGGCCAGACTGCTGTCATTACCAGCTCTCACTCGGGGCTGTGTGGGGAGGGAACCGGCCCCAGGGCTTTCTCTGTGCAGCTGGTGAGAGGAGGAAACAGGAGGCTGGAAGACCAGCCAGTCATCTCCTCCTCCTCTTCCTCCTCCCCCTGCTCCTCCTAATCCTCTCCCCCTCTCCCCTCCTCTTCCCCCCACTCCTCCTGGGAAAGGAGCACCCTGGGAGCCAATGCAGGGAGAACCCTGGTGGACCTGACAACACAATGTGGAGACCAAGCAGGAAGGAGAGGAATGAGTCCGGGGGTGGGGCGGGATCCTCTTTAGGAAGATGAATGTGGGCGGGAGTTGCAGTTCTTCAGGGTCTAGGTTTGTCATTTTAATTTTTGTTTTATTTTCCTTTTCACAAAAGAATATACACTCCGTGCAGCAAACTTGGAAACCTAAAAGAAGCCTATAAAGGAGACAGCGCTCCTCACGTCCCCTCCCAGATGCAACAATTGTTAACCATTTACATATGTCCTCTCAGGGTTCCTCTCTAAGGTGCACTGGCACAGCGTGGGGTTGTCGTGCCCCAGATCATGCCCACTGACCAGCGCAACAGCCACATTCACTCAGCGCACGTTTCTGGAATTGTCCCCCAAGCGTGGGATTGGGAATTCAGCACTGAGATCTTAGATGGTTAGTTAAAGACCATGTTTTCCCCTCCGTTTAACAAAGCACCCTGAATAGTCATCAAGGGAGACGTAAACAAAGTTAGTGCCCAATCTGGCCCTCACTTGATAGACCACCCGCTTCATTCACTCTATCACTGGCAAGACCCGGACTGCTCAGTTCTTATCTTGATGCCGAATCCTCAGGGTGCAGGTTACCTCTCCAGTTTTAGTACTTTCTGTGTGTCTCTGCGCTGCCTCCTCTCTCCCTCCCTCCCTCTCTATCTCACATACACCCTCAGTAAACAGCCACAACAGCTCTATTATTTTCTGGCCATACTGGGAGGGTAGAAGAGGAGAGAGGCTATTTGAACTCGGGTTGTAGGTTTCCAAGGAAAGGTGTTACAAGTAGTGCTTACGAATGAACGATTAGCAGAGTGACATTTCAGAGCTGTATTATCACTTTTCTAATTCCTCTTGTTCTCTTAATTTATTCTGCTGTCCTCCCCCTTGCCTACACATCCCATCTCTTCCATCCACCATCACCCCCACCTTATTCATTGAAACCTGCTATGGCTCCGGTATTCCCGTCAGAGGATTTGCATTAGCGATTGCGGGTGGGGGGCTCTTAAAGGCATGTATTTTCACCCATGCTTTGCATTTTATCTTGAGTAAGTCCTTTCCTGAGCCCATGTATTATACATTTTTCAATCATTTCAACACAGACTGGTACTCTGCAATTTCGTCCTTCACTAGTTCTCTGTGCACCTTGTCTTCTTTTCTCCTGAGCTGGTATTTCTTCCCCCGTGGTTTGTATTTCTTTATTTTTTGCTAAAGATTTTATTTATTTATTGGACGGAGAGAGCACATGAGTAAGGGGAGGGGCAAAGGGAGAGGGAGAGAGAGAATCTCAACCATTCTCCGCACTGAGTTTGGATCCTGACACAGGGCTCGATCTCACAACCCTGAGATCATGACCTGAGCTGAAATCAAGAGACAGACACTTAACCACCCCCAGTGGTTTGTAGGTCTTTAATTGTGCTACTTACAATTACCTCAGGAGGGTTTTGGTAATGACTTAACTGTAAAGTTTATTTAAAAAGCTGGGGTGCTGAGTTTCTCTTTACAAGATAATCCTCCCTGCCATAATCCTCCTGTTTGTCATTTGGGGAGAAGGAAGGTGGGGGGTGGGTTATAATGTAGTTTTCCTACTCTACACCTGACGATATGAGCTCTTCAGAGAATCCCAGGTCACTGAAGGGGCACTCCCAGGTCCATGCCCTCCCCTGTGGGCCCTCAGGTCTTAGTCATCTTTTCTGCCCAGCTGGTGACTGACGGATTTTCTTTTAAGTCCACAATTTTCTGGCCATTTTTCATGCGAAATCCATGCTTTGCTTTGCCAATGGGTCCACTTACACTAAAAAAGCAAGGTAGAATAAAATGATAATGGAAATTCTGTTTTGCATATAAAATCTGGGCTGGATATATGGTCTCAGTTTTACCACTATTGTTACAGCAAAAGAACCACAAAATACAGAATATTAAGACCAGGAAGGGCATTGGTGAGCCCCTAACCCAGCATTACTTCCTAGTTATAATCAAATGGAGAGGTTAAGTCACTGAGCTAAGTGCCCCATGGCACCGTGTCCCGTCCGCTGCCCAGGGCTCCCAGTTTCCTGTTCTCGGGTCCTCACTCTGCCTCCCCCTACTTGGCTTGCATTCTGAGAACCTTTTCCTTACACACTCATTTGTATCTCTCTGTCTCCCATGCCTCTGAAAAATGAGTTGAGGCACAGGGGCCATTTTCCCCCGACGGGTTAAATGAGTTTTCATTTCTTTTTTCTTCTGACGTCACAGTTGAAACTAACGCTAGCGCCTGAGACCAGTCTCTTAGGGCTACTGTAGTCCTTCGTATCCAACCACTATCTGAATAAATGAATGAAGAAAATAACAAATTGTTGAGTCACTGCACACCATTTATTGTGTGACAGAAAATTCTCAACCAGCTTCCCTCTTTCCTCATCTCTGCTGTATTCCCTAGGCATGCCCAAACAAGTAATAATCTCATCTCACTGACTGGATAGAACTGGCCTTCTGAGAAGTCTTGGTTGACATACTAGGATTGATCAAGTCCTTCTGTCTTTAGAGGTCATAAATGCTCTCTGATGGCATGGCAGGTCTCTGGGGGTGGGGGTACTAGTTCCTGACCTTCTCAGCATGGCCCGTGAGGCTCTGGGCTCCCAGAGGATGGCCCCAGCCTCAGGCAGTAAGCTCGGAGTTTCCACTCACGCTGACTGCGTGTGTGTGCAGTCACAAATGTTTCTGTGAAGACAACATCTTTCTGTGGTCCAAAAGCTCTCACAGATTTAATGGGTCCTAGGAGATGACATTTTTATTTGTACCATGCTTATTAAAGAACCAGGGATTAGAAACCATAGGGCAGAAGCTTCCAAACCAGACAGTACAGTTTAACACATTTCTTCCTAATGTTGAAGGTGACATTATGTGACAAATTGAGACTGGAACGACAATGGGGAACATGCCCACCCCACTCTATTGTAAAAAACCCTAAGATAGTCAGGAAATAAGGACATTTTTCTAAACAGCTCTGCTGTTCCCTCCCTCTTGCTGTTGCTGCCAATCTTTGCAGTCTACGAAGCATTTCCATACGACTTAGCCCCTATAGGCTTGGGACATCAATGCAAAACTGTACTTGTCAAATATATCTGGAACATTTACAAAAATGCATCTTACGCTACATATTATTTTTTTACAAAGTTTTAAAAAATTGCAATAACTTTTATTTTTTTAATTTAATTTGATTTTTTCAGTGTTCCAAGATTCAGTTGTTTATGCACCACACCCAGTGCTCCATGCCATGCATGCCCTCCTTAATACCCACCACCAGGCTCACCCATCCCCCCCACCCCCCTCTCCTCCAGAACCCCCAGTTTGTTTCTCAGAGTCCATAGTTTCTCATGGTTCATCTTCCCCTCTGATTTCCCTCCATTCACTTTTCCTTTCCTTCTCCCAATGTCCTCCTGTTATTCCTTATGCTCCAAAAGTAAGTGAAACCATATGATAATTGACTCTCTCTCTGCTTTACTTATTTCACTCAACATAATCTCCTCCAGTCCCGTCCATGTTGATACAAAAGTTGGGTATTCATCCTTTCTGATGGAGGCATAATATTCCATTGTATATATGGACCACATCTTCTTTATCCATTTATCCGTTGAAGGGCATCTTGGCTCTTTCCACAGTTTGGCGACTGTGGCCATTGCTGCTATGAACATTGGGGTACATATGGCCCTTCTTTTTGCAACATCTGTATCTTTGGGGTAAATACCCAGTAGTGCAGTTGCAGGGTCATAGGGAAGCTCTATTTTTAATTTCTTAAGGAATTTCCACACTGTTTTCCAAAGTGGCTGCACCAACTTGCATTCCTACCAACAGTGTAAGAGGATTCCCCTTTTTCCATGTCCTCTCCAACACTTGTTGTTTATTGACTTGTTAATTATACTACATTTTAAAGCACATCTCAACACATTTCCAAGGAGCTCTATCATATTTTCTGACCACAACAAAACTGTTAGAAATCATTATTACTAAAGATAACTAAAATAAATCCTATGTATTTGGAAATTTAAAAGCATACATCTAAATCCACAAGTCCAAAGAAATCAGAAATGTAATTTTAAAATACTTACAAGTGATTGATAATTAAAATACAACATAGCAAAACTTGTAGGATGCAGCTGAAACAGAACCTAGAGGAAAAATAAAAATTTTTAAATGCATGTTTAAGGAAAAAAGAAAAGCATAAACAGGAGTAAGCATCCAACATTTTCTAAAAAATAATAAACTCAAAGAAGGAAGGATAAAAATAAGGATAGAAATGACTAAAAGAGCAAGCAGTCCTCCAGTACAGAAGGTCACAAAGCTAATGCTGTTTATTTGAAAAGACTAATAAAATGGAAAATCTTTGGTAGTATGAATTGCAAAAAAAGACCAGATAAATAATATTAAAAATTAAAATGAAAGGGATGCCTGGGTGGCTCAGTGGGTTAAGCCTCTGCCTTCAGCTCAGGTCATGATCTCAGGGTCCTGGGATGGAGCCCGGCATTGGGCTCTCTGCTCAGCAGGGAGCCTGCTTCCCCCTCCCCCCACCGCCGCCTGCCTCTCTATGTGCTTGTGATCTTTGTCAAATAAATAAATAAAATCTTTAAAAAAATTAAAATGAGGAATAACTACAGACATATGAGAACATCAGAAATATCTTTATGACAAATTCTTAAACTTTGGTGACATGAATAAATTCCTATAGGAAAAAAATAACCTTACCAAAATTAAATCAGGAAGGAATTGAAAGCCTGAGCCATATCATTAAAAATCATTAAAATCTTGGGGCACCTTGGTGACACAGTCAGTCGAGCCTCTGACTCTTGATTTCAGCTCAGGTCATAATTTCAGGGGCCTGGGATCAAGGCCCATGTTAGGCTCCATGCTCAGTGGGTAGTCTGCTTGAGATTCTGTCCCTCTCCCCACTGCACCCCCACGCACACATGCTTTATCTCAAATAAATAAAACTTAAAAAAAAAAAAAAAACAACTTAAAATCTTAGCATCAGAGCAACAGTCCCAGAATGGATTTACAGTCAAGTTTTACCATTCAAGGAGGATTATGCCAGTATTTTACAAACTCATTCAGAGAACAGAAAAGAAGAAAACGTGTCTTCACTAATTCATAAGTCTAGGGTACTTGATACCAAAAAGGGGCAAGGACAGTAAAAAAAAAGGGGGGGTTAGGGGGATTATAAATCAGTCTCACTTAGGAACATTGATTTAAAATTCCTTTTTTAAAGCTAACTTAATCTGGTATTTTATAAAGCACCCTATTGGATTCATCACAGGAATGCAAGGTTAGTTCAACATTACAAAAGTCTATTAATGTAATATATCCCATTAACAGGATTGAACCAGAATTGAACCAGAATAACCAGTTTAATAGCTAGAGAATACCCATTCATGATTTAAAACTAACACAACAAAGGAAAACTAAAGATTTAAGAACTTAGACTAAAAGAGACTTTCTTCGGGAAGACTGGGTGGCTCAGTTGTTAAGCATCTGCCTTTAACTCAGATCATAAACCCCAGAGTCCTGGGATGGAGTCCTGCATTAGGCTCCCTGCTCAGTAGGAAGCCTGTGTCTCCCTCTCCCACTCCCCATGTTTGTGTTCCCTCTCTTGCTGTCTCTGTCTGTCAAATAAATAAATAAATAAATAAACAAACACACAAAAGAGAACTTTCTTATCTGGTTGAAGATGATCCACAGTGAACTCAGTGGCAAAACAAGTGATTATTTTCTAACCCTCCTCAAGTAATCCCAACATAATCTTTCTTAATCCTGAAATAATTACTTGGGATGTAATGTAACTGCTTTGGATGACTTGCTCTGTATCACGATTTATATTTTTAAATTATCACCTGGAAGCAGAAAAATGATTACTTCCCAAAGTCTGCCAGCAGACCCTAAAAATGTGGTTTCCCTATTCTTTCTTTTTGAAAAATTCCAAGTTGGGGCGCCTGGGTGGCTCAGTGGGTTAAGCCTCTGTCTTCAGCGCAGGTCGTGATCTCAGAGTCCTGGGATCAAGCCCCGCATCGGGTCTCTCTGCTCATCGGGGAGCCTGCTTCCTCCTCTCTCTGCCTCTCTGCCTACTTGTGATTTATCTCTCTCTGTGTCAAATAAATAAATAAAATCCTTTTTAAAAAATGAAAAATTTCAAGTCATTAACACTAACTTTGGTATTATCCCGTGTTTCTAGGGTGCTCACTCCACCAGCTTTTTTTTTTTTTTTTTTAAAGATTTTATTTATTTGCCAGAGAGAGAGAGAGTACACACAAATAGGCAGAGAGTCAGGCAGAGGCAGTGAGAGAAGCAGGCTCCCCACCGAGCAAGGAGCCCAATGCGGGACTCGATCCCAGGACTCTGGGATCATGACCTGAGCCAAAGGCAGTGGCTTAACCAACTGAGCCACCCAGGCGTCCCTCCACCAGCTTTTTATCATGGGTGATGATCTTTTCTGTGCCATCATTGTCAGGAGAAGTCTTTGAGCTGACTTTGGCAAACCCGCGATGGATACTTTTGTTAAAATGACATGGGTGCAGGTAGTGTTCAAGTGCATGTAGTCGCCGATCTTGAGTGAGAGGTCTGCTGAGGCTGGAGGAACGCTTCATGGGGTAGACTGATATTAAGTGTAAAGCTACAGCTCTAATTTCTGTTCATTTGTATACCTTGGGAGCCTTTCTTTCTGTTACCGTTCATGGCCATGCTGACACCATTTGTGGCAAAGGGTCTGAGTAATTCAGTTTGCTTCTTTAAAGCTCCCTATATTGAATGCTTCCGTAGCGGAGAAGATTGGTTTAAAATGGTAATTTTCTGTCTGCACTTTTGCGATCCAGGCAAGATGGGTGGTGCTGTATTTTATTTTACCAGCTAGAGTTCAGCTGCAGGTGTTGAGAATATATATGCCAAGCTTCACAGTGACAGTGTGTGTCGAAGCTTTCTGTTGCTACTGCTGCTGTTGCTTTCCCCTTAAAGACAGCATGCAGTTCAGAGAAAACCTGAGGTAGTCGGGGGCTCTGGAGCTGTCACACCGACTACCTGCAGTGGTTAAAGCTCCTCAGGGAAACTCTTCATTGCGCCCACACCTGTCTAACCAGGGATCAGCCCTGGAGGAGGGAATGGGGGAAACATGGAGATCTCCAAAGGTGCTAGTTGCAACGAGACTCCTAACACGTGGGCTTGCAGACCAGGCTAAATGTATTAAAATACCTTGGAGCCTTTGGGGAAGCCAGCAGACTTCCTCTGCCTCACTCCTCCTGATAGATGAACATGCCCGTTTATTTGCAGAGCTTGTCCCAGTGGAACCTAAAGATTCAAAGTGGTAGTAAGTTCAAGGGCTGTTCTTTATTCTGATCCTGCCCCTAGACATCCTAGTGTCCTAGTTTTAAAGAAATGGTAACTTGTGTTAACAAAGGAGATGTGGGAATATCGTAATCATTGAATTAACGCGCTTCATTGAAGTTCAGCGGTGACTAGCAGGTAAGTAATGTGGGTGGTGGAGGCCTTCTAGATCCACAGCAGAGAAAGTTCTCCATCCTTCGGCATCTGTGGCTGACGCAGAGATAGAACGTACTGCTATACTCTCTCACTTCATTTTTCTGCAGACCATGTTAGAGCATTACAACTTCTCACCATTAGGATTCAAGTAAAAACTCTTAAGACTGCAACACATGTTCTTATCCCATAACCATTTAGTCAAAAGCTGCTTTCTAAAACTACAAGCCAGGAAGTCAGTGATGGTGGTAACATCTGATGTTAATGAGTCTAGAAGGAGCATGGTTTGGCTCTTCAGGAGCTAAACTGAATGAGGCCCAGATCATTTTGTATAAGCCACCTCCAAAGATGGCCACAGGACTTCAGTCAAAAGTCACCCATAAAGGGTTTTCTAGCTCTAAGCTCTGACCATGACTGGGTTATAAACCCTGCAAAGAAAGAACAAATCTCTATTGGCCTTTGGGGCACAGTGCAAGACCCAGCTGTTCAATCAAGTTCTTGTTTGAAGTAAATGGGCCAACCTGGCTGGAAAGCATGTTAATATTTTAAATTTCTACATTAACAGCTGTACATGTGCCCAGAGGCCGGGGTGATGACCACCTCATATAACTGTAAAAAAAAAAAAAAAAGTGATAGGCATAAATAAGTCCAAGCAAATTGGATTATCACTTGCAGTAGAATTGCCAGCAAAGGCAATGGAGAGAATTATCACTGACATATACTCCTACTTCAGCAAAGCATTTGATGCCTTCCCTTGTGAATTGCATGAATAGTGTTAATTCAAGTTGGCTGCCCTGCGTTTTGAAAATTGGCTGAAGGAGGGCAACCAGCATGGCTGGGTGGGGCTGAATCACAGCCCTTTCTCTCTGAATACTAATCCCCAGGACTGCCCACTCGGTAAGTTAAAAGTCACTTGACCTTGCTGGGTCTTAGTCTCTCCGGAGGTTCTTGCAAAGAAGATAATAGTAGCACTCTGATTTAACTTGGTACTCCTCGCCATTCAAGGAGCCTCGTGTACTTAATGGATGTTCTTTAGTCTCATAGTATCCTACTGGTGAGTATTGTTATCTTTATTTAACATGGGAAGAAAGTGAAAACCAGAAAGCTGAAATGACCCTGCAAATCACACTATTAAAAAAGAAAACTTGGGGCACCTGGGTGGTTCGGTTGGTTAAAGTCTGCCTTCAGGTTAGGTCATGATCCTGGGGTCCTGGAATCAAGCCTCACGTGGGGCTCCCTGCTCAGTGGGGAGTCTGCTTCTCCCTCTGCCCATCTCCCTCCCCCTGCTCCTGCTCTCAGTGGTGTGCTCTCTCTCTCAAATGAACAAGATTTTAAAAGTCTTTAAAAAAAAGAAAAGAAAAATCATGTGAAGAAAGAAAAATAGGTTTTAGAGCCTTCCAAACCACTTTTGCATCTGCTTTTCCTGTATTCACTATTCAAGAAATTAATTGATGTTTTACTTTTCAAATGATAAATTCTTTTTTTTTTTTTAAAGATTTTATTTATTTATTTGACAGAGATCACAAGTAGGCAGAGAGAGGAGGAAGCAGGCTCCCTGTTGAGCAGAGAGCCCGATGCGGGGCTCGATCCCAGGACCCTGGGATCACCACCTGAGCTGAAGGCAGAGGCTTTAACCCACTGAGCCACCCAGGTACCCTGGTAAATTATTCTTCAGGAGACAATTGTGGGAGAAAAAGAGACAAGAGCAGTAAAATAGTCTGCAGGTTATACAGTGAGGGAGCCAACCACACTAGCCTTTGAAATGCTGACCAGTGGCTTATTTTTTGCTTTTACACACAATTCTCTCTCTCTACATATATATATATATATATACACACACACACACACATACATATAATATATGTGTATATATATACACACACACATATATATGTATATATATATATATATTTTTTTAAATGTTGCCTTATCAGGATAGAGGGTATTATGAAAAAAAAATTATGACCAGTAACTCCACTGGATTATAAAATGCCAAAAAGTATCCATTTGTAATGCAAGCCCCTCCCAGAAGGATAATCAAGTGAAAGAAATAGTTTCTAAAAACCATGTCTGAAGAAACCTGGCCTCCCCTCCTCCACCCAGCAAGCCAAGGTCATGATCTCCCTCTCCAGTCCAGATACTGGGCTGCTGGTCAGTGAGGCGACTAGTGTAATTTGAACTCGGAAAGGATCCTTTTTTTTTTTTTTTTTTTTAAAGATTTTATTTATTTATTTGACAGACGGAGACCACAAGTAGGCAAGAGAGGCAGGCAGGGAGAGAGAGGAGGAAGCAGGCTCTCCGCGGAGAAGAGAGCCCGATGTGGGGCTCGATCCCAGGACCCTGGGATCATGACCTGAGCCGAAGGCAGAGGCTTTAACCCACTGAGCCACCCAGGCGCCCCAGAAAGGATCTTTTTTTATACATCCTCCTCTAAATGACAAAATTATTTTCAGTAACAATCATGAAATAAAGTGAATAATAACGACCAAGAAAGAAATGCAGACATTAACATTTTCCTATTGATTTTCACATATAATTTGCCTGTTTAAAAAAAACAACAAAAACCCAAAAACTAAAATGGTACAATGAAAGGAAAAAAATTCACAACTATCTATTTGGTGTTTTTTTTTAATCCAACAAACAGTTTCAACTTTGATTCTTTGATTATGGTACACAGGATATAAATAATTGTTCCCAGTAAATAAGTGAATTTTAAGAAAACCAAATGAAAAAGGTATGGTTGAGGCAACTATTAATTGTACCACTGATGTAACATTTTCTTTATTCGTCCTTTAGCTTTAAAGCAAACAATTTTAAAAGAATGCATTTCAATTTTTGAAATACTCTTGATTCAGTGAGAATACTTAATCTATGAGCTAAAGTTCACACTTACCAAAAATAATACCACTCATGGTCCTCACCAAGTTCTGTTTAAAACTTAAACCTAAAGATTCTTTCTTGGGTCCTGTGGAATGACTTGAAGTAGCTCAGGTTCTAGCTCTTAGTCTTTGCAATAGTTGTGCTGTCTTTGTTTATTTCAGATCTACTGTGGAAGTGTAGGAATACACCCAGTGCTAATGGGATTGGAGACACTGTGCCTAAAGCAAGCTCCAGGGACTCAGAAGCCAATGTGTGTAGCCGAGTCCCGTGCGTGAGATGGGGGAAGGGCAGGGCGGGTGGGGAGTAGGAGCAGAAGCTGGACATGTTCCAAATTAGCTTCTACACAGAGTATGTTTGTTAAAGTGTAAGTAATGAAAATGTTAATTTGAAGATTACATATATATTTAATCCTAACCGGAACAGCAGCAATTTTAGACCAACAAAGGATTTTTGTCAGACAGGAGTACTTTATCACTGATTTTGTGTGGAATTACTGGTACACAGTGATAATAAGTGGATGGACCTTTAGTTATTTTTTTATTGTTGAATTTCAGACAGTTGCACCTGCTTATTTCCTGCACTGAGGCAGACAGCTCTCAGGCCTCGGCCCTTGATATCCCACCACTGAATGCAGACTTAGGCCTGCAGTTCTGCATCTCCCGGTGGTTCCCAGCCTCTTAGTCACTCTTGAAGTCTTATATTTGTCACTCCTTCTTCCCTTTGGAAATTTTGCAAGACTCACAACTCTGGGATTTCCCCTGCTGTCGAGAAGGGAAAAGTCCACAGTGTTCTGGGCCAGCCCCTGGGAACCTGGAAACACCCCTGCTCTCTGGGGTCAGGCACTGCCTCTCCCCTAGAGAAATCCACAGCCTGTGCCCTCCCTTCATCTCACCCACACCCCATGAGATCTTGCTCAGATGTAGGCACACTGTGTGTGTCCTTCCGTCAGACCCTTACTCATACACTCAAAGAATCCTTGTCAGAGCACACCGCCCCGAGTGGGTGGCCAGGTGCCCCATGCCTCAGGGTCTCAGACACCCCCTGAGGGCCCAAGCCCAAAGCCCTTGAAAATGCTTGCTTTCTCATCAGTCTGTGAGAACTGGCTCAGACTCCCGGAAGACGGATAGTCATGACCCCGGTTCATGGTCTTGACCTATGAGAGGGCAAGCCCCCAGTCAGGCCTGTGCTTGGACTCTTTGGCTCGGGTCCACATTAGGATCTTAACGGCAGGGTCAGCGAATAGGGCGGCACTCCAGGGTCTCTTGGCTGTAAATGAAGCCTGATCCCATCACGAGCGAAGAGATTGCCTTTCTGCCTAGCAATGAGAATGGCATTTAAAATTCAATATCAGAAAAGATATTGAAGAGATTAAGGGCCTAAAGGAATTGATTTATGAGGAAAGACCCAAGGAATTAAATATGTATAGCCTGGTGTAATAGGATATTAGGCTCAGAGCACAATTTCATTTCTCTGATCCAGTGTTCCTGTTATCAGTCATCTGAACGGTGGAGCTCTCTCCTAGAGATGTTTCTCCCTCAGGGGTCACCATGCTGGAGGCCGACAGAGAGGCATCGCGATTGATAAAATGGGCCACAGGCTCGGTTACCCTCGCACCTTACCATAAATTGAAGTGCAGTTTCATCCCCAGGTGGAAGCAGATGACATTTTAAACTAGAATAGATCTTGAGTCGTCTTACCACCTTGTGTGACAAGAAAATTCAGGCTAGTTCAATTCCGTCTTTTTTTTTCCCCCCCAAGGAGAAAAGTGAAAGTTGTTGCTACCAGGTGGTAAATGACTGTCCTTCCCCTGAGCCAGCTCGCTCTCCTCTGTCAGGAATACGGTGAGATGTGTTTGCCTCCTGGCACAGCCTTACTCTTACGTTCCGATCATATGCACTTGATTTTCCACATCTCAAACTTCCCCTAACAATCAGGGACTGGCTCAGGATTCACAGTGATGGATGGAAAGCAGGCACAGGTGACTTCATCAGCAGGACTAATGGCTGACATCCCTAAGTGGTTCGGGCTGTGTTTGGGTAGCAGAATCTCACCAAGGGAGAAAGGATAAATGGGTGCATCTTGTCTCCTTACTGCAGGACAAAGTGACAAGGGTCTGGCAGAGCTGGCCAGGGTGGGGTTCAGATCACAGGCTAAAATGGGGAAACCAGATTGGAGACCAAGTACACGGACAGGGTGATGCTGGAGGCTTGCAGGCCTGGCTGCGTAGCTCGCCCGGTATTAAAACACCAGCTGGGGTCGGTTGGCCCAGCTACAGTCACATCCACCACAGCCTTCGGAAGGCCCTAGACCTCACTTCCTCAGTAGATATTTGACCGGCCTCGAAGGCATATCCTCCTGAGTTGGGCATCTAATTTACAGCAAAGTTATGGAGATGGAATAACATTAAAACTGAATCAAAAGAGCAAAAACACCTTTAGGTTTAAATTGATGACCCTCTGTGGGTTCAGATATTTCCAGGCTTTGATGCATGAATATTCCGTAGCTCATTTCAAATAAACAGAATGAATTCTGATTCAAAATGGACCCCCTGAGTCCATATTCTCCTAATATCTAAACTGATCCCCCAAAATCTTCTAGGGAACCTCTACTGGTTATAGCCATTATTAGAGCATCTTGTGCTGTCCTCAAATCAGTGTGCTGTTTATGGGTCCTCTCAATTTTATGCCAACCCTCACCTCCATCTCCCAGCTGCCCACCAGTCCTGCCAGAGACTCCTGTTGCCACAGTTCTCTGAGTGTCAGCCTCTACTGGGATGTTGCTGGGACACTTCATTTAGAGAGTACCTGCTCTGTTGTCTGTGGCTTTTAGGGAATCTAGCCTTCCATAAACTGCTAGCTATATCAAAACATCACCTTGATAGCAAAATTGTAAAATTGAAAGAAAAAAGACAAGGACAGGGGCTGCAGGTTTTTTGGTTTTGTATTTTTTTCTAAGATTTTATTTATTTATTTGACAGAGAGAGAGAGAGAAAAACCCAAGCAGGGGAAGCAGCAGAGGGAGAGGGAAGAAACAGGCTTCTTGCTGTGCGGGGAGCCCGATGCAGGGGCCTGATCCCAGGATCCTGGGATCATGACCTGAGCCAAAGGCAGACGCTTAACCAACTGAGCCACCCAGGCACCCTGGGGTTGCAGTTTCTAAAGTGAAGTTAAATGCACCACAGGGTTCCACAAAAGTATACACAAAAGCATGCCTCCAGCAGCCTCGCTTTTAAGTGGAAATGGTGAATGCCTGGGTAGAAGTTGTTGCTAGGAGGATTTCGAGTTTGGCATGTCCTGATTTCCATTTTCAGCTGGCAGTGCAGTGTGGTTGTCAGGGTGGAAACCACGGTTTGAAGCAGGAAAATTGAGATGTGCAAGCGGTAGGTCTCTCTCAGACAGAGTGGCCTTGCATACATGACTTAACCTTTGTGTGGCCATGATTGGCCCATCTGTAGAAATGGAAATGTGACCTCACTTATTCCGGGGCTCCAAATAACATTTGTAATGCTCTTTGAATTTGTCAGAGAGAAAGACCCATTACACACGGAAGTCTACATCCCCAAAGAGCATTACAAATGATCCTATTAAATCAGTGGCCTGGAAATACCAAGATGTGTCAGGTACGGCATTTATTTACCTGTTATTGGCTGCCAGAGTGTTCACTCTTGATTGGCATATGGATAATTGTCTAATTGGAACACACTCGATTGTAACCACCAAAAAATGTAATATTGCATCTGTTTAATGTCATACTCTCCAGTGTTAAATTAAAATTATGCTGCAGTCAGCCAATCCAACCGAGAGATTCTTCTGATTAAGTTCTAGCTGCCTGTGAACTTCTGTAATTGAGGCATTTTAGTACTTCAGCATTCAAACTAGAAAGAAGATGATACAGTCTCCTACATTTCAGGTGAAGAAGAACCAGAGAGGCTGACTTAAATTACCTAGGTGCGGACTAGCTCATTGTTTTTACGGGATGTCTAGTCAAATGAAGAATAGCAGTTTTGACGCACCACCACTGTTTTGCATACATAAATATTAGATTCACGAGTTCATGCTTTGTAAACAAAGGAAAACATTAATCTGGAAGAAAGTGGAAAATAGGGGCTGTTGATCTTGTTTTTCCTCTAGTGGTGGTTTGGTCCCCTTTTTTTTTTTCCCCCTCTTTGCTGGAACACAGGGAAGAAGTTACAGAATTACACATTCCATGAGTGGGTTGCCTAAGCCTTTTAAGAAATAGTCCCCATTAGATTAAGGAGGAGATCTGGGACTACCAGAATCAGGAATGAAAATGTCTCCCTTGGAACTGCTATTCTTTTCTGAAAGCTCCATATTCTCCCTTTGTCTCCCTGTATGTCCTGATGTCTACGACAATGAACCGCCCAGTAACAGACCCTGAGGTAGCTTTTGTTATTGTAGTTGTTTTGGTTTTTATCTATGTGTGCAGTTTTTTTGTTTTGTTTTTCTACTAGATCACGGCTTAATCCCATAAATGGGGAAACCAGAGCAAGCATTCATTCCTTTCTTTACTCATTCATTCATTCAGCCCTACTATGTGTTAGGGACGCCCTAATTGTTTTGTTTTTCAAGATTTTATTTATTTGAGAGAGAGAGAGAGCACGAGCAGGGGAAGCAGTAGAGGGAGAGGGAGAAGCAGGCTTCTTGCTGTGCAGGGAACCTGATGTGGGGACTCGATCCCAGGATGCTGGGATCATGACCTGAGCCAAAGGCTCAGATGGGTATAGTCTAGTTGGGGAAGTTGCTATGAACAGTAGTGTTGCATATGAAGTGCTTTGGGAGCATAGAAATTAGGACAGTTAGCTTTGGATGATTGGGAGGTCTTTATTGCAGAAGAACCCAAGGATGCCACATATGGTTGTGCAGGTGCTGCCGTGGACAAAGGCACCAGGCCAAATGGGTGAGTGGGTTTAAATCAAGCTCCCACTTCACTGCCTAACCATGTGCCCTACTGAGGAGTCATGGCTCTCTATTGGATGAGGCTGTTTTCTTTTGTGTAAAGTCATAATGTGGGTGGTGTTCATCTGAAAACATTCTTTAAATGGAAGAATGAGGGGGGTCTGGGTGGCTCAGTTGTTAAGCATCTGCCTTCGGCTTGGGTTATGATCCCAGGGTCATGGGATCAAGCCCCGCGCCCGCATCGGGCTCCCTCTTCAGCGGGGAGCCCACTTCTCCCTCTCTCAGTCCCCTGCATGTGTTCCCTCTCTTGCAGTGTCTTTCTCTGTCAAATAAATAAATAGAAGAATGAATAGGAATCTGCCCAGCAGAATTCTGGGTAGTGACCTTGTCACAGAGTCAGGAAAGGACCTGGTACATCCAGGGAAAGATGAGATCAGTGGTTTGGGTTTTATCCAGTAGAGGGTGGGGAAACAAAAGTATTTTTTAATTAGTGTTATTGAAGTATAGTTGACACACACTGTTCTATTAGTTTTAGGCAGACCACAGTTTTTGGTGTTGAATTGTGTGAGTTCTTCGTATATTTTGGATACAAATCCCTTATCACTCACAAATATCTTCTCCCATCCAGTAGGTTGCTTTTTTGTTTTGTTGATGGTTTCCTTCAGTATGCAGAAGCTTTTCTACCTTAGTACAGTCCCAGTAGTTTATATTTGCTTTTGTTTCTCTCGACTGAGGAAACATATCTAGGAAAATGTTGCTATGGCCGATGTCAGAGAAATTCCTGCCTACCTTTTCTTCTAGCAGTTTTATGGTTTCAGGTCTCCCATTTAGGTCTTTAATTCATTTTGAGTTTATTTTTGTGTATGGTCTAAGAAAGTGATGCAGTTTCATTCTTTTGAATGTAGCTGTCCAGTTTTCCCAGCACCATTTACAGAAAACACTATCTTTTCCCCAGTGTGTATTCTTGCCTTCTTTGCTGTAGATTGACCTTATATGTGTGGGTTTGTTTCTGGACTCTCTGTTCTTTTTCCATTGATCTGTCTATTTTTGTCCTGGTACCATACTGTTTTTATTACTATGGCTTTGTAATAGGTCTTGAAATCCAGAATTGTGATACCTCCAGTTTTGTTATTCTTTCTCAAGATAGCTGTGGCTCTTTGGGGTTTTTTGTGGTTCCATACAAATTTTAGTATTGTTCTAATTCTGCGAAAGATGCTGAACCAGTAATATTTTTTAAGTATGGGAGCACTTGAATTTGTAAATGGTCAGTTCTCTCAGGAGCCTAGAATGAATGATGAGGGAACAAACAAATCCAGAGTGGGGAAAGGGTTGCCTTAACTGTGACAGTGAAAATTGGAGAAAGGCAGAGGAGTGGGCAGGGAGGTTACGAAGGGATGGACTTCAAGCTTTTAACTCTGGATTCCAGGGGAGCAGACTCGGGTACGGGAAGAGAAGTGTGATCATACGCAGAGTTTGAAACACTATAAGGTAAGGGTCTAGTGGGTAGTAGGAATGAGGCAGAGGCTGAGAACTCATGCTTGTAAAGCGTAAGCATGTGAAATGTGCAGTTGAAGTCAAGGATGTGAACAGATACCCTAGAGAAGGCATGGAGCAAGAAGAAAAGAACCTGGCATGCTGGCTGGCCGGGAGAAAAGCATTGGTGACAAGACAGTGTGAGGAGGGCACTCTGGATGGATGTCACACTGCAGTAAAAGGAGGCTTAAATAAGCATTCAAGGAAACAGTGGTTTTCATCCCAGCTGCACGTTAGAATAGTCTATTAAGGTTGTTATTGCTGTTTTCTTTTAAACTATCATTGCCTAGATTTTCTGAGTTAACCGGTCTTCTTGAGGCCCCCAAAATCAGTATGGTTTTGAAAAGTTCCTGATACTTACAGCGCCTGGGTAGCTCAGCAGGTTAAACATCCAGTTCTTGGTTTCCACTCAGGTCATGATCTCAGGGTCGTGTGGTCGAACCCCACAAGGGGCTCTGTGCTCAGCGGGGAGACTGCTTAAGATTCTCTCCCTCCCTCTCCCTCTGCCCCTCCCCCTGCTTGCGTGCTCTCTCTCTCTAAAGTAAAATCTTTAAATTAAAAAAAAAATGATTCCCATACTTAAGAACCATTTCCCTTGAATAGTCTAAGAAGTGTGAATAAACCTCAGCAGCTAGCAATATATGATGCCATATTTAAAATCACAAGGAGGGAACACCTGGGTGGCTCAGTCGGTTAAATGTCTGCTTTCGGCTCGGGTTGTGATTCCAGGGTCCTAGGATCGAGTCCTACATGGGGCTCCCTGCCAAGCAGGGACACTCCCTCTGCCTGGTGTTCCCCCTGCTTGTGTGCGCTCGCTCACTCTCTCTGACAAATAAATAAAATATTTAGAAAATAAGGACTTAGAGAAGTACAAAAAATGTTTCATGAAGAATCTCTATATTATTACACAACTATGAGAACTCTGACAAGTATTAGAAAGCTGGGTGGGCAATGCTAAGAGTTAGTGTGGCTGTGGGGCACAGAGACTCTTGAACACTGCCAGTGAGTGGGCAGACTGGTACCATTTAATGGTAGAGCATCTTGGGCAACTCGACCTCTTAAGCATACCCTATGGGGAGGGTTCCACCTCTGGATAGGCATGATTGGAAATCCTCCTGTGGGCCTGTAAGGTGATGTGCGCCAGCATGTCCCACTGAAACCTTGTACAGGGTGAGAACTAGAGGTAATCTGAGTGGCTTTCTCTGGGAGAGTGGATCAGGTATAACTGGGTGGACGGACTCCATAGGATATTACGCAACCCTCAGAAGCAACAGGTTAGATACATATGGATGGGTCTTTAAAAAATAATGCTTAGTAAAAACATAAGTAACAAGAAATATGACAAAATCACATAAAAATGCATCCTCAGAAATCAACATATATTTTAGAAAAAAATACTCAAAAAAGATACAAACCATTGAAAGTAGTTGCCTACATAGGAGAAGGAAGTGAGGATGACAGAAGAGATTTTATTTTTAAAAGTGATTCCACAGAGATGAAAAATACAGCATAGGGAATATAGTCCGTAATATCATAACAACATTGTATTGTGAAAGATGGTGACCACACTTAACGGTGGTGAGCACGGAGCAAGGCAGTTGTCACATCACTTGAAACTATTATAGCATTGTGTGGCAACTATACTTAAATTAAGAAAAAAAATTAAAAATAAAAAGTAAAATAAATTAATTAAATATATTTATATTTATTATATAAATTTATTTTTATTATTAAATAATTATTAATTTAATTTAATATTTTTTTTAAAATAAAATAAAATAAAATAAAATAAAATAAAATTTTTTAAAATAAAATAAAAAAAAATTTAAAATTTAAATTAATATTAATTTAATAAATAAATTATTAAATAAAATTATTATATAAATAATATAAAATAAAACAATTAAAAATAATAGTGTGATTACCAGGAAGAATGGAATGAAAAATGAGGTCCAGGGGAGGAGTGTGTGTGTGTGTGTGTGTGTGTGTGTGTGTGTGTGTTTCAGTAGAATAAAGTGGTATTGTAAATGTGTGGATGAAATGGCAGATTCCAGTACAAATCTCACTTCCCCTCTTATTTGTTCGGTGCTGGTAATAACAACACTACTTAAGCAACATATGCTCCTTACAGATGTACCAGAAAATTACCAGTAAAACTGACCTAACGATCCTTAAACCCATGCACCCAGGGAAAGTATCCAGATCCTTTCCTACAAGCACATTGCAAATTCAGTGAGCCCTTCCTGTAACCTGACATGTCCGTGGGGGTACCGTGTACTCTGGGCTGCTTCCATGTGCAGACACGTTTGTGGTTTTCCCTGGCTGCACGGAGCCCCGCCGTACAGATGCCTGTCCCTGGCCGAGCCAGCCCTCTTCCGCTGGACACTAGCTGTCACAAATCCTGCGGAAGTGAACAGACATGAGCTACCTACCTTGGAAGATGATTTCCTGTCCTTCCTTTGGCTCCTGTTTAAAGGAGGCTTAAGGATCGGGTTTGAAACTTGTCTTATACATAAAAATTCCCTGGGCGTTGTCAATGTCCCAGCACCAGCATCCCCCACGCCTGCCCTCCCCCGCCCCCAGCCCAGGGAGCGGTTCCGGGGCCCAGTCGTGAATGACAGTGAAGAAGCAGAGTCACTCCCCACTCTCTGGAAGCAGTCATTTTAGGTACTTGTCGGGATGCCAAAGTACAATATTGGCTCTCTGTTTTCTGTACTTTAATCAATTGATGCACAATTAAATCACAAGGGCACTGAGGGCGCCCGTGCGGACCGTGTGTGTCACCTGACTTATGAGTCTCACGTGGGCAGGTGGTGAAATGAGAGGCGTTGAGTTTTTAGGAAATGGCAAGGAAATCACTGTTTATGTGGGGCAGGGGTGGGAAACGAAAGTGGGTTCCTACATATCCAGTGCCAAAGCAGGGAACAGAAGAAGCAAGCCCAGCAGAAAGCGCAGCATGTTTTGCTGAGTGCTGTCTACTCCCCAGCATACCCCAAAACTAGGTTTTAAAGATTTAGTTTAATCCTTCCTGTTGGTGGGTTTAAGCCTCAGCAGTCCAACACCAGTGTTTCCTCAGGCCCGGGTGTTCAGAGCCGGCCAGGCACTGTGCGACAGCCGCCCTCGCTGCCCACCCAGTAGCAGCCTCCTTGCTGGGGACCCCTGCCTTCCTGGCAGGAATGTGCTAACACTTTCTGTCATTGGCATAGCACTTGTGACCCGCGTGAGCGGGGAAAAAGGCTCTTCTGTCTTTTCCAAATGGCCCTTTGTTAAGAAGCTTCTGAGTAAATGCTGAAGAACCATGGATCGGTCAAGTTTAAGCATCACCAACAGATGCTAGTAAAGTGAATATTGTTTATTTATTTTAAAAAATCCTCTGAGTCAATATAGCCTTTTCTGCGACCCTTTGCAACGCTCTCGAATGCGTTTCCCAGCCCGTGTATATATTAACCTATTAGCCCCGCGGCCGAGAATTCGCACTGGGTGCTCCCGGCAGACAGGGGCTAAGCCTCAACGTGAGTCACAGTGGATAGGGCCAGGGAAGCTCAAGGCAAGGCTTACAGAAATCCCTTCGGTGGCCCTGCTTAAAAATAGCAGTGCAGGCCATAGCTTAGTGTTTTGACAGCTTAGATCAGCAGTTTTCTCGGCTGATACATTGATTGCCGTTTGGACTTCAGTCCTGCTGATCTAATAAAACATCACCGTCATAACAGAGAAAGTAAAAGGATCTCTTGTGGTCCCAGCTACTCGGGAAATAGCTCTACAGAGCTGTTGCTGGAAGGCCAGCCTTCCCGTCTAATGTCAGATGAAGTGACCTTGGGCAAACTGACGAATCCTATCCAGTTTTGGGTTTTTTTTTTTTAATTATTTAACTTCTTCATCTATCAAGAGTTATTGTCTTTTAACACCATTTTGCATATTTTTACAAATACACATTTGTTTCAAGGACTACGAGGGTACCTTCATAAATACCAAACCCAGACTTGTTTTATCGTGTAGCAGGATCCCAACAGCCTAATTACGCATCACAACCTGCAATATTGGGGCACCTGGGTGGCTCCGTCCCTTAAGTGTCTGCTTTTGGGTCAGGTAATGATCCCAGGGTCCTGGGGTCTAAGTCCCACATCAGGCTCCTTGCTCATTGTTCTCCCTCTCCCTCTCCACTCTTTCTCTCAAGTAAATAAATAAAATATCAAAAAAAAGAAAAAGTATCTGCAGTATTGTTACATTAAGTGAATGGGTGTGCACAAAAGTTAACTGAAGTCTGGATTAAGCTATTAACATGCAAAAATCTCCTCATGCATTTGAAAGGTTGTTAGTATCTCACAGTCACCGACCCGGCATCCTACTTATCTTAAAACGTTCTTTCTTTGGCAGCAATTGCTGACCATCCAGGAGGAGTTGAACAACAAGAAGTCAGAACTGGAACAAGCAAAGGAAGAGCAGTCTCACACGCAAGCATTACTTAAAGTCCTCCAGGAGCAGGTAAGTGAAGGCAATAGCTCCGATTCGGACACGTGCGTCCCTCCTGCCCCACCGGCACCCAGACATTTCTGAAGCTGGTCTGTGGATAAGGTCCGCCTCTACCCATCACACCTCCCGGCAGCGTTGCTGCGTGGAGTTCATAATCTGTTCTCACTCCTGCCCCGATGGGGACCACACGAGCCTGCCAGCGACCTGTGAAAATTTCCTCCAAAAGACACATGCTTTTTGATAAAGTTTTAAAGTCTCAGAGATGCAGATATATGTCAAAGCGGGCTGCTAGTTTCCCCTTAAGTGTTACAGCGAGGAACATGCCTTCAGCATTACCTGAGGCACTTGGGCAGACATATGAATGGGAACGACTGATTCATAGGGATGTTAAAAAAAGAAAAAATCATCCCCACCCATCAAGGCACTTATCTAACCACAGTGAGCAACAAACCTTTTCTATGAAGTTTGTAAATCTGACCGTTTCATCCCAGCTTTCTTTGATACTGAAGTGGGGCCTGACATTGATAAGTGGATTTGGAAGTATTGTCTTACAGCAGGGTAAGATGGATTGCTGGGCAGCAGGGTGAAATCCGAGTGAAATCTGAGCTCCCTATCTGCGCGGGAGAGCTCTTGAAATGCTTTCCTATTTCTGGCCTTCCCACGTTGCCAAGGATGGAATGAATGGTAATTGGGAGGCGGAAAAAAAAAATCACACAGAGTAACCCCAACCCTTTGGGGTAATCAAATTTAGCTTGTTTAACATTTTTTTTCACCCACAGTGGCTTATGCGAAGGTTCTTTGTACCATAGAAATAACTTCAAAAGTGATATTTCTAAAAATAAGACGTTGGGAGAATATAGCCAGCTGTGACTGAGTCACTTTACAAGTGGTTTTTAGATTTTTGTGGCTTGGGAGCAGGAAAATACAGTTTCCGTTCCTTTCCCCTGAAAGTATTAAGTGACTTGTGAGTGAAAAGTGAAGATGTGGGATGCTTCACAAGCTTTGGAGGAACATGCTTTATGAAACTGCTGATCATGTGATTACCACAGATTGAGTAACGGAGACCCAGGCTGAAGGTGTATGATTTGGGGTGAAGTTCGATTGGATGGAAACTGAATTCTCCGTGACCGGCTAGCTAGGAGCCTCCTACTCACTGGGCTTTCCTCTTCTGCATGACTGAAAGACTCCCAGAAGAGTAGAGCAGCGTTGATTTGGTCCACACTTGCTCCTGATCGGACAGAGCTCTAAGCTTTGCTGTTCTGTGCTTTTCCTCCCTGCTACCCCGCCCTGCAACCCCCCCACCGGCCTCCTCCCTTTGCTGGGATGGGGAGGGCTGGCTCTCTCCTTTCCCCGAGGACTCCCATCATTTCTGTACATTGTCTTTTTAGACATGATGCTGTTGCACACTTAGTAGACCACAGGACAGTGAAAACTTTTATATTCCCTGTAACAGCCTAGAACCTAGTTAGCCACACTACCCTCCTCCACACTACAGCAGCACCCCAAATGCCAGTGCCACTGGCATTTGGGGTGCTGTCACCATGTCACGGATACGGAGACTGAGGCCCAGTGTGGAGGCCCCAAATGATTTCTTGGGGAAAGTGGTGCTCCTGTCTTAGAGAAGAGAGGCTTGGGGAATCTTAGGTAAAGGTAAAACTGCTGGATCCTGGTCACTAGGCTCAAAGATGTATGTGGGACAGGGACCTTCAGGAGGGAGGGGTCTGGAAGGGGAAAGGGGTGCATCCAGGTGAGCCTGGAGCTATGACTGTCCCCAACACTCAATGCCAGGCATTGTGGTCCAATGCATGAGAGCCAGACTTTGCTATTTGGGGGAAGTCACTAGGGACCTGGGCTATGGCCCAGAGACCTCCCTGCAAGTTCTGTACCACCACCAACCCCCACCCCCCCCACGCCAGTACTTCCCAAGGTGTGGGCTAGGTGGGGTGCTCTGGCGCAAACAGAAGGCACTAGCTCGCTCCTCCCACAGCTGGGCCACCTGGGAGCTGGATAACAAAGCAGCTTCAGGAGCTCCTCCCCAGACTTCCTGGAGGGGGAGGGGAAGGGCTGGCTGTAAAAGGAGGCTGGGAGTGTGTCAGGATTGCTCTTTGTAAACAGATTACCCCAGGTAAAGCCAAAAAAAACCCAAAAAACAAAAAAAAAAAACCTTTTATATTCACTGGAAAACCCAGAAGTTCAGCTGACTTGCTTTACTGCAGTCTGGAACCGAACCTGCGATGCCTCTGAGCTATGCCTGTATTTTGATTTGAAGTCTGAGCCCCGGTCACAAAAAGAGATTTTGAGGTTTGCAGAAAGCACTGGTATCTTCTTGGTATGGCCTGCATTTTTAGAGAGCAAAAAGCTCATACACAGGCAGCAGTGAAACATCCCACTTCATCCCCATTCCTTAAAAAAAATGGGGAACATAAAGAAGCTCCAGAACAACTAAAATCATTAAAGAGCTAGAAAATATGACTGGGAAGGAATCATTTTTAGATCTGCTGTGCTCATCTAAAGGGGATAGCTCTTTTCAAGCAAAGACCTCAAAAGCACGTCCATCTGAGAAGGCACCACAGCAAGCACACCTGGGTGCTCCTGCCGTCCCCAGACTGTTCTTCCAAGCGCCCGTAGGCGGGTGCCCCATCATCCTTGCAACTGGGAGCACAGCGGACACATTCCCTCCGTCTCCTTGCGGCCAACCACCTGCACACAGACATACACTTGAAAACGCACCTCTGTACCTCCATGAGCATTGCCCCGTTAGGCTTTCTTTGGATGTAGGTGGAGTAACTACATGTGTAAACCCTTGTTCAGTGCCTGCATAGGTAGGCACTCCTGGAGAGTATGTCGTGTGCGCCTAGAGTCTTGTTTTTGTGTGCACACACACACACACACACACACACACACACACAGGAAGAGACTCACCTTATTCTGAAGACCTAGTACTTTGCTATTCAAAGTGATGCCATTTGATGGGAATCCTAAAAAGAAAGAATAGCTCATGAGGGTAGACCCTTACCGTGAGCCCCTGCCCCATCCCCATCAGGGGAGGCGGGATTATTCCCCAGGTTCTCCTAAGGAAGGTTCCCAGCCTTACTTATTTGTTAGGATGCGGCTTCTCTAGGTCCCTTCAGGCCCCACCAGCTCCTGCCCTTCATCTCCTTTCCAAACCCACAGCTTTTGACATCCGGAGCTCCTTCCCAAGCCCCAGTATCATCAGCCAGGACACCCCTCCACTCCATCTGCAGGAGGGGAGCGGCTAGAGGAGAGAAGGATGGGCGGAGGCCAGTGAGGGCAAAGCAGCCACCAGCCTGCAGGTGCGGGAGGGAGCGGTGGCCTGTGGCGGCTCCGGCAGAGGAGAGCCGGGCAGGGAGCAGGACCGGTGGACAGGGAGTACAAGGAGAGCCAACATCGAGTGTCCAAAGACAGGAGGACGTACAGCATCAGGATGGAATCTTTTTACAAGGGAGGACAGCAGTGGGCCTGTCTGTGCCAGTAAACTTGTAAAGGGTGGAACTGCCTTCCACGATGTGGTCCTTTACTTCCGCAGCAAAATATCAAAGTCTTCCCTTGCTAAGCCGGCTCTGTGTCACGGAAGCAGAGCCTCACGACCTAACGTGAGCAGAAAGGGTTGGTGAGGAGAAAGGTGGGGAGGGAACACCAGCAAGACAGAAATCTTTCGCCAGGAACACAGATTGGGTCTTAAGTCCTTCCGTGCTTTGTGATATTGGCTGGTCTTGCTATCACTGTGGGGCCCGTCTGCTTTCCTCTGCTTTTCTTTTTTTTCTTTTTAAGATTTTATTTATTTACTTGACAGAACGAGATCACAAGTAGGCAGAGAGGCAGGCAGAGAGAGAGAGGGAAGCAGGCTCCCCACTGAGCAGAGAGCACGATGCGACCCCGAGATCATGACCTGAGCCGCCCAGGTGCCCCTGTCTGCTTTTCATGTCTGTAACATATTGTAGTTGTGTGGGGAAACATTAGTGAGGGAGCCCTGAAGACAGTGGATGCAATTCTTGTTTCTCAAGCGGGAGTGATGTGCGAGTGAGCCAAAGAGCCTCTGGTCCAGAGTCCACTGCCCCAGCCTCAGCTTCTTTGTGTTACCCCTCCTCTTGGCATGGAGAGCGTGTGGCTTTCTTGCTGAGAATTGGACATTGTCTTTAAAAAAAAAAAAAAAAAAGACGCTTTTGTTTCAATATGTACAGATAACCAGAAAGAATCAATACTCTGGCTCAGACACACTGTCAATATACATGCGTTTATTTTCTTCTTTTCTTTCCAACTTTAAGCATTTATTTCCTGCCATGAATACTTTATTTTTGGCATAAAAAAAGATGATGATGAACCTGCTGCTTCTTAAGCACTAATAAGCCAGGAAGAAATACTGGCCAGCAGCTGTGAGGTCTGCTCACCCTTTGCCCTTGCTCTCTGCTTCCAAATGTCTGCTTTGAGCCGGGCGAGGATAAAATGCCAATTAAAGGTTTCCAGAAATCTCCTGATAACGGATCACTCCTAAGCCTTCTGAGAGAGTAAAGAGAGTAGTGTTTTCAGATGTTCACTGTTAAAAATCTCATTTAAGAAAGACTTTTTCTTCTGATGCCTTCAGTGACTGAGGAAATGTCTTCCCTGTCCTTCCTTTACAAAAAGAAGAAAATCATCTTTTTTTTTTTCAGGCCTCCAGAAACAATGCCAGTCATTCAAATATGTTCTCAAGGAGGACACATAGAGTAGCACTGCGGCATGCTAGAACAACCGAAAATACATCATTCACGAGTAATCGTTAGTATAACATCATTTAGCTGGTGGCAACTTGCAAACGCTGCAGGGTTGAAATTAATAGCAATACAACTAGGAAATGAAATCATTTATTATTCTTAAGAACCAATTTTATACATTTTATGCCTATGGAACTGCTTTCTAATCTTATTATTTAAAAAATAATGACCAAGACCCATTTATTTTTTGCCAGCCATCAAGTTTTATAAAATATTGGTCTCCGACTGGTTTTAATAAGACTCATTAGAATTATGTGCTCCATCTGTTTTTTTTTTTTCTCAGAAGTTTTATAAAGTGCAACCTCAAGATAAATCAGAATTAATAGGATGATATATACTTAACGGATATGCTTGCTTATTCATTTGGGCTTTTTGGTTTTTTTTTGCAGTTAAAAGGTACCAAGGAATTGGTTGAGACCAATGGCCACAGCCATGAGGACACAAATGTAGGTACCGCTCACCTGATATTTGCTCTTGTTGCTTGATGTTGGTTGAATGCCCACACATATGTGGCATTTTATTTATAACACCAAGGAAGTCAGAAGCCCTACCTCACAGTGGCTTATTAAGATTACTGTGAATGGTTTGGCAATAAAGTGTGGAAGACAGGTACTGCTGTTGTTAGCTGAGATTAGCAAACGTCAATTTCAAGGTACATGAGCCAATCTCTATTGTAAAAATTCTCATCTCAGTGAATTTCTTTGAGCCCTTTATATTTTCAAAGCTATACACTAATGATGAGTTGGGAGGGCAAATAGAATGAGACCAAACAGGGTAATAAGTTGTATATTGCATGTATATTAAGTTTGCTTGTCACTGAAGATGGAAATGAAATGATTGTTATGCTGGAGAGGATTCAGAGCAAACTCCTTCTCTCAGAAAAACCTTTGAAAGCATTGCCTCTCTTTGTTTCTGACCCAGAATGGTAGCATGGTCTGTCCATCTTCTTGATACAAGATCCCAGTGAGCACCCTGATTTCCTCTCTGTTTTCCTTGCGTATCCAGTTGCCAACCTTAGTCAAGTACTCTCTTTGCCTTGGAAGGTCCTCAGTCTCAAATAGAACATTATTCCGTCTAGATCACTGTCTCTCCCTGGGTTGGATGGTTTTGCTTTTGTCTTTTTAAAAATCTGATATCTGTATGTATTTGATTATCCTCATCATAGAAAATGCTTACTAAGCAGTTCTTTTCATCTAACACAGAATCAGACATGGTAATGAATGCCTGATTAAGCTAGAGCTAGGAGAAATTATACATTTCATGTTCACTCTTGTTTTAATTATATACTGCGGAAAGCCTGACATCCAAAGCACCAAAAAATCCCTCTTAATAGCTGTTGTTGCTACCAAACAGATAGTTAACGTCTAACGTTTATTGAGAACCTACTATGTACATGGAACTCTGCTAAGTGCTGGCAGTGGGGACTGTTACAAGGAAACGTAAGCCTTGCTGTCTGGTCTCCGAGAACTTAGAACTCAGTGGAGGAACGAGGAGACACTTGGGCGATATATACAAGATGTGATAAGTGTACAGGAACGTGAGGCAGCTGTGACGTGATATAGTTTGAAATCTGGACTATTAACCATGTCAGTTGGGGCAGGCGAGCCCTCCTGAGCTTCGTTTTTCTGTTTGTAAAACAGATGGCAAAGCCACCCTCAGAAATGTGTCATGATGTTGCAATGAGCTAAGGCACATGGGAACCTTAAGGTGGCATTATTATGGTTTCCTTGTGATGTATAATTAAGAATGGCTTTCCATTCTGGGTGGCTCAGTCAGTCAGGCGTCTGCCTTCAGCTCAGGTGATGATCTCAGAGTCCTGGGATCAAGCCTGGCATCAGGCTCCCTGCTCAGTAGGGTGCCTGCTCCTCTGTCTCCTTCTGCCCCTCCCCCCGCTTGTGCTCTCTGTCTCTCTGCCAAATAAATACATAAAATCTTACAAAAAAAAGGCTTCCCAGATCTGTGGGATTTGGGTTGGCTCTGAAGAATGGAGAGGCCTGAGAAAGTAGAAAAGGAGAGGAAGAAGCTCTCTACAAGCAATATTTCTACCGAAGTAATTTCTTTTCCCACTCAAATATTTCATAAGCCCCGTCCTTACCCTAGAACTTTTTTCCAGGGTTCTGTCCTCCAACAACACATTGCCATGTTCTCAACCAGAACCTTTATGTGCTCTCCCCTCAGTCAGTCCCTCTCTGTGCCTTCCAAGGAGGGCACCATCAAATCCAGCAAGCCAGCCAAAACTGCAGTATGCCTCAGTTTCCTGGTCTGTAAATGGTGTTACCTGCAAATGAGAGAACAGACGTGGAATTACTTTGTAACTGTGAGGTTCTGAGCAGGATGTAGTTACGATTATGGGCTCATCTGTTGGTTTAATTAAATTGACGATACTTGTGAAGATAAGCCTACCATAATATCTAGTCCCTAGGTTCTTATTTTGAGAGATGTCAAAAGCCGTTCATTATTAAATGAAAAAAGTGGAAGATCATCTTTGAGGTCTTTTGTTCTTCCTAAAGGGAAGTTTTTAGCTTTGAAAAATTCCTCTCTGGAATCCAGGATATGGGCTTTGTAATCAGCAGAAGAAATGACTGTTGGGAGATGAGGTTCAGGCCAAGTAGGAGGGAGGAGCAGCATCGTGACCAGGGGTGGGTGAGAAATTTGTGGAAGACTGAGCCCAGCCACACTTGCTGGTCACTGCTGGTGGCCACGGCCTCACGGACCAGAAGGCTGTGTAGTCATCATAATCACTGGTCGTTCAGGGCGTTCCCAGTAAGTGGACTCTTCACTTGTCTTTCTCTCTTTTGTCTGTAGTGTTGTCTCCTTTGGGCAGTTTCCCTACCACCTTCACTGGGGTTCTGTGAATGAAAAGAAACAAAAATAAGTTATTTTGGCCACAATGAGAAGCCCCTGAGCAGTATCTTGTGAAAATATTTTTAAATGTCTGCTATGAAGTCTGTGTCCATCTAAAGTTTCCATCAGCTCTGTGGTGGTAGAAGGAATCAAGGCTTTCAAACCAGACTGAGAGGTTTTAAGTCCCATTTTGGCCCCAGAATAAACTTGTGACCAGGGTAAGTTATTTGACCTTTCTGAACTTCACCTTCCCTATCCATAAGTGTTCTCAGGGAAACCAGATACATAAACACCGGGGTCAGACTACATACTCAACATCTGTTCCCTCGTGTTCATTAAACATAAAGTGTTTAATGTGGAAAGCAGAATTTTGACAGGATGAATTTTAATGCAATTCATGAGGTTTAAAGCCTCTGGCCCAGAGGTTACTGACAAAGACATATAGTTTTTTTTTTTCACTGTCATTATTCACATATGCAGAAATTTTGCATATTATTTATTAGTAACAATTATACAGGACTGGTGCCAGCTTAGCTGGATATTCTTGTGAGAGTTGACAAGTGCTTTTTAAAAACAATACATTTTATTGTAAAAGAAATAGTTTGTATGGAACTGGAAAATTACAGAAAAAAAATACAGAGGTAAAGAAAAATCACTTAGTATCTCATTATTCAGAGGTAACCATGTTAATGTTTTATTTTCCTTCTCTCCAGTCATGTGCATATATTTGACCAGAGGGAAAAACCCATAAATAAATATTATCATATTATTTTCAGTTTTGTACCTTTTTGATTTCTCATTATATCTTAAGCATTTTCCTTGTCACCAAATGTTCCTCAAAGACGTGATTCTTAATGACTGCATAATGCAATAATTGAACCACAGGCCTATGTGTTAGGCATTTAACTTCTCATTTTTTCACTATTATAAATAGTGCTGTAATTAACATGCCCGTAAATCTTGTTCTGCATCTTTCATATTTGTTTCTGGGGGATACCATATATTAATAGCCATGTCATCAAGTCTGGCAGGGAGCATCAGACTTACAGAATTGTTAGCATTTAGAATGTGGTAGAGCAGATGTACACTTACGGTATCCATTAGTGGTCCTGAAAGGACCCATGAAAAATATGTCTAGTCTTGTAATTTACTGACTCTGTTGCCTTAGTCCCAAGAGTTGTCAGGCTTATGGGATGTTAACCACACGTAGATTTGGTCTGTTACTATTATTTCTCTACTGTATTTACATTTTATTGAGCAACAACTCTCTGACCATCACCACCTTGTCTGGTATTCCTGAGGTCCCCAAACTGAGTGCCTTAAAAAACCTACCCTTGTCCCCTATCACAAGATCTGCGAGCTCATGCACATGAGAAAAGTTTTCTGAGGTCTGATTTAAAACCATCAGAGCCAGAAACTGAGATCACCTGCAAATACCTTGCTCTCCAAGAGCACTGCACTTTCTGGTTTTAAATAGGTTTTTCCTTCTGTTTGGAACTGGATATGTTAATGACAGCTGGGCAATCCAGCTTTCTAAGTGTAGCCAAGTTTAGCCTTGATCACAGTTCCTTTAGAAATTTCAGTTATTCCAGACCTAGTTTCCTTTCCTAAAAAGCAAACTAAGAATTTCCTTTTTATCTCTGTCTCTGAGCTACCTCCTAATCCCCAGAACTGCTAAACAACTAGCCTGGCCCCTAGTAATTATATATAACAGAGACCAAAGTCTTAAAAAAAAAAAAAAAATCATCTGTGTTCATCTTGCATCTCTTTTTTGATGACCTTCTCCCCAGAGCTATCCCCACCTATGATCCTTATGTGTGAATGTTTGGTGAGAATGTGGAGGGGAAGGGGGAGAGGATGTGAGAAATGTAGAAAGAATTGTGGCTGAAGCCTGCAGTGTATGCACAATTTGGTCTAAGAGTTTTCCATGAATTTCCACTGTTTGTGCCTTGTATCTGCCACACTAAAGCCTCGACACCACAGTCTTCTGGTTGCCCAGTTCAGGCTCACACACTGGGGTTAGAGGAATCATTTACAACCTGTGAAGAGACTTAATTCATGATACTGAAGGTTCCCACTGTCAAGTACAACACCCTTCCCACCAACAATAAAACAAAAACACAAAAGGGAAAAGACTTTTCAGTTTTTCACGCTGCCTCTGTAAGAAAGTAGATCCTCAGAGTTGTCTTTAAATCTGTCAGAGTAAAGATGTTCGGAGTGTAGAGAAGAGATACTGTGTGAAGAACATTCTTCAGGTTTTGCACACCGCAGCAGAAAGCCACTGTTAACCCTGTATTTTAATGATGTCTGTGGCGGAACTTCCTCAACGGCTGGGTCCGCTGCCCAGTTTCGGAACGTGGCTTTCATCCTTGAGGCTGGCGAGCACAGGAGGTAAAAATATACACTGGTGCAGTAAATAAGGCAGGAAAGAAGAAAGGAAAGCCCCACAGGAGAATGGGCCCATATTCTCAAAAGGCTAAGACACCTTGGCTCCATCCTTTCCTTCTGTAATGACTTGTTACCTACCTGCTCTTGGGGGTCCCCCTGACCTGGAACTGGAAGGGGAGCAGATAAGATGGAAGGGACCACTCTTCTCACCTCTCATCCCACAGGCTCTGTGAGGGCAATATGTGCCCCTGACCTGGCGAGCATGAGCCTAGCGGGACTGGGCTGTGAGACTACAGAGGTCACACTTCCTCTAGCCATGCGGACCTCTTCTCCCCATGTCCTACTGCCCTCAGCCTTATGGAGTCGCTGTTTTGTCCCGCCACCCTCTTCTCACTCTGTTAATCAAGTAGTCTTTGAGTGGGGAGGCAGGCAGCAGAGTGTTAGGGTTTGGAACAAGTCTCAGCACCAAGCGGCCTGGCCTCAGTCCTGGCTCTGCCCCTTACTATCCAGGAGACCTTGAGTGATCACTGCCCCCTAGCACCAACATTTTTGCCACTTCTAAATTGAAGTTAATTTCACATGTGCTTCACAGGGTTCATTGTGAGCATGGCTTAGTGGTGCAGACATGGTTGGTATGTGTTATGTATTGTTATTACCCTGGCCTTCCATAGGCCAGCTGCTGTGCCACAGGCTGGAGATCTATCAGTGAGTCATGTCAATGTGGTTCTAGCCCAGGGGGAGCTGACCTCTTATCACACACCCCACCCTTAGCAAAACTTGCTTGTCCTGTGTTTCAGTCTATCAGGGCTCACTCTCCACCATCAAGTTAGTATCACATCGGGCATCACGGACTTGAGGTAACTTATTTGCATGTTTCCAGTAACTTTCTGGAGATGAATCCTTTATCAGAAGGACTGGCCCCATGGAGAGGAGAGTCTGACAGGAATGGGATGTGCTATGTAGATACACAGGGAGCTTTAGGACCCTTGAGAAGCTGAACTGGAAAACCAGCAACCACTTTCTCTTTCTTCAGGGAGACATGGACCCACAAGTGTAGGCCTGAGGGAACCCTTGCTCAGGAGATATTTGAAATCAAGAAGGTGGACTTGTAATGGACTAGAATTCCCTTTACCCTGTAATATACAACTTTCCTCATATACTAAATGCTGACTTCCAGGACTTGGTCTTCTCCTTAAATTACAGCTCCTGCAGCATCGTTGCTTTTCTCCTGCCAGTGCTCCCTTCCCCATCCTCTATCCCTCCTACCCTCTCCTGCCACAATGCAGCAGCCTTACGTTTTCTGCTGTGAATTAACCACATGTCTTGCTGTTACCATGAAATCCATAATTCTGTCTTAAAAAACCCCCACACACATATCCCAACCCTGCACCCTTGAAAGGTACCAATGTCTGGAAGAGGCCCTGTACCACTTTCTGGCTTGCACAGAACCCCAGGAAAGGACAAGAGGGAGCTGCCATCAAAAAAGGTCAGAGGCTGGCTTCATGGTCTGTGCTTTTGTTTCCAGTAAACACTTGAGACGTTATCTTAGCAAGCTCCTCTGCCAACGGACACTGTGTTTCCCCAGCTGGACCTGGGGGCTACAGTTCCGTCCTTTTTGTCAGGATGGGAGTTGACTCGGTAGTAGCTGCTTGGCCAGTAGTGGTTTTGGAGCCGGTAACGGGATAAGCACATGTCCAGTAAAGCTGCTGGTTTGGGCTTAGAGAAGTGGAAATACCTTCTTTCCCCAGGCCAGGTTAGAGAAGAGTAAGCAAAAGAGACCTAAATTTCAGCACTATGTAAAATGGCCTGACACGGACATGGATCCCAAGATAGCTAAAGCCAAGATCTGAAACAAAAGTTTTTGAGCTTGAAGAAACCGAATGTACTTTACCCGAAAGGTTGAATGATACTGCCTGGTGTAGAAGCAAAGCAATTGTTTAAAATGGAAGGCCAGTGACAAATAGAGCCAATCTACATACCTGTGAATGCTTCTTTTCTTTTTTTTTTTTAAAGAAAAAAAAAAATAACCCCACAAATACATGGAGGTTAAACAATGTGCTACTAAACAACCAATGGGTCAGCCAAGAAATAAAAGAGAAAATCAAAAATACCATGAAACAAATGAAAAGGAAACCAAGAGTTCAAACAGGTGGGATGCAGCAAAGAATGCTTCTTTTCTTAAAAGCACCATCTGCTTTTGTGGAAAATTTGGAAAATGCAGAAAAATATTAAGAAAAAGAAAACCACCTGCAATCTCACCACTCAGAAATCGGTGTTTCCACTTCTTTGTAATTCCTTCATCTCTGTGAGCACCTGTACACTCGTCTACCACACGTGAAGCATATCCTGTTGGCAGTTTATAGCCTATGCTTTTCCCCTTATAAATCATTAGCCTTTCCCCCATGTTATTAAGTATTTTTTTAGTTATGACTTTTAATGACCGCCTCATACTTCATGCCACACATGTGCTCTAGTTTTAATCAGTTCCTGCCATGGGACCTCAAAATATTTGTTCTTGCCATCACAGTATGCTGTGAACATTAACAACATACTAGTTAATTCATCTACCATTTTTGCACTTTTCGAATGTGGAAGATTCCCATTTGAGTGGGATTTAGGGATGGCGGGAGATCCACGGATTGTTTAGAAATGTTAGCGCTCAGCACCTACGTGGTGAGTGGTGAGATACACAGCCAGTTCTAACGTTTGGGTGTTAGCATGCAGAGAGACTCCTGAGTTCCTCAGCAGTAGAGGAAACGCAACTCCCAAGAATATTTGCCTTCTGAAGAGAAAGGCAAACGGTATATACTTGATGAATTATTTAGAAGAATAATAGCAAGACATGATATTTGGGTTTTGTGCTGTGAACGGCAGGTCAGACTTCTTGCCGGTCTCAGGATTATAGAGCCTGTTCTCTGTGTGGATCCCAGACCCGAGCACACAGAACCAGGCCATCCCTACCCCACTGAGGCTTGTCTTCCCTCTGGAGAAAATGCACGAGATTAAGAAGAGTGATCAGTTAAAAACAAAAAGAGTTCTAATCCCAAATTAAGAATGAAGTTTTTATTTCTAATGTGGCCAAGAAGATTTCTAATACGGCCAAACCATCAATGAGAGAGGCATGTATAAGCACGCGGGCATGACTTGAGTGCAAGCAACATCATTTTAAAGTCAAAGAGACCCAGAGGGCTTAATCACAGCTCTATGGCTTAGCATTACCCGATACACTGATCAAAAGTGAATAAGGAGAAAGTCTGGGAACATTTGTGGGTAAAACCTTGGAGTCCAAAAGCTGGATAGAAGCAGAAGTTTGTTCTAGTGCCTCTCGAAGACATTAAGGGAGAGTCTCAGGAGCCTCTGTGACTCAAACAGCTTCAGTTCCTGCTGGCACAGCACCAAGAGTGGTCTGTAAAGAGCATGGAGCAGGGACTCACCAGCCTGGAAAGGTCCCTTCTGAGTCCTGTCCCTGTGGTGCCATGGGGCTCCAGAGAATGTTAGACTATTCAGTGTTCTGTGGGATCCCCCCCCCGCACTCCTAGTTCATGCTGATGGTGCAGGAGAGCAGGAAGGGGAGAGGTGGGAAATGCCACAGCCCCCCGGGGTCAGCAGTGGTGAGCTCCCCGTCTGCGACATGGGTCTCGCCCGGACTCAGCCAGAGGCGCTCTGTGACATGGCACAAGGCGGGCCTTCCCCGTTTTCACACATGCTGCTCATTTCCAGACCTCATCCATTATCCTGCCATATAACTCACTGGACTGTGGCATTTCTTTGAGGAAATGTGTAGGAAGATGACAAAGAAGAAAAGTAGGTGGAGAGATGGGAAGAAGCAAAAGGGGGATGGGGGCGGGAAAGGCTTCGACAGGAAGTTTTCCTGTTCCATCACCTGCTGCTGCCCGCCAGCCCCTCTCAATCAGCCCTGGCAGGGAGTGGAGCGGGGCCCTCGGCTGGCACACACGCCCCTGCCAGCTCTGCCTGCACGGAGGTGTGTTTCTGGCCGCACAGATGTACACACTTCGTGAAAACTGCGAATGAAGGATTTGTGGGCTTCCTGGGGGTAACTACCAAGGTTGGACCTGGAAAGACATCTGTTCAACCTACCACAATCAGGGGAAACGTGCTCTAAATCCTTCAACCTCAAAACTCTCCCCAGCCTTGAGGGAGACCCCTCTCTCCATTCCCTCCCTCCCTTTCTAGGGCCCAAGAGGTGGCAGTCCACCGGGCAGTGGAGGGCTGTGAGTCCACTGCTGGCCAAGTGTGGCTCCCCTCCCTGTCCCAGCCCTGCACGTGCGCAGAGGAACGCCCAGCCCAGCTGTTCTCCTGGCCACGTAAGCACAGGTGCTTATGACGTAGCCACCTGTAACCAAGCAGCATATTCACACCTCCAGGCAGGTTGCGAACCTCAAACTCTGGCTTTAAATCTAACTTAGGGTACCACAGAAACCAGACCTCCGCGTGAATGCCCTCCATGTGCTCCTGCCTCAGGCAGAGCACGAGCTGAACTGGGGAGGCAAGCTGGTGCTCACAGGAAGAGGCCATCATGGCTTAGATTCATTACAGAAAGATGGGGGGACTTCTGCTGAAGGAATGAGGGAGTAGATCTGAGGTGTGTGGCCGGCAGGAGCACGAAGGTCTCTGCGGTCACCCACCTAGGCAGCAGCCCGCCTGTGAACAAGCCCAGTCCCTCGGAGACTTGCAGGCAGTGCCTGGTCAGGTATATGGCCACTGTTCTCCAAAACCTCTGCAGGTTTCCCCAAGGAGACTCACCAGCTTTGGACCACTTCATCTTTTTTTTTTTTTTTTTTTCAGATTTCTGTTCGTTTGATTTTTTTTTTTTTTCCAAGAAAATCCTATAAGCCTCAGCCTTCCCAGCCCTGAAATTGCCCTTGTAGGGGAGATTTGTGGCTTCTGGTGCTCGGTATCACAGTCATTTTTATTGTTATGTCAGCTTCCCCATGAGATTACAGAGTGCCTCTCTTTGTCTGGACCATTTCCAGACTGTTCAGTGTATGCTGATGAGCTAGCTAGGTTTTGCCCGCCATGCAGATTCCACCTGTTTATAAGGCCAGCTCAATTGCCATTTCTTGGGGCCTTACCCTAAGATCGGCCCAAATCAGTTAGCATCCTTTCCATGTTCCCATGGTATTTAGCAGCCTTCCAGACACTCTGAACAACCCACAATGGACCTACCGCCTCAACTCAGGCATAAGTGCCTTAATGGCAGGTGATGTGTGTATGCCTTACGGAACCTACCATAATGATGAGCCTACATAGGTGGGTATGTTTGTATCACATTTAAAATACCAACTGATGATTTAATTGACGTAGAATTTTTTTTTTTAAGATTTTATGTATTTACAAGAGAGAGCAAACACAAGCAGGGGGAAGGGGAGAGGGAGAAGGAGAAGCAGGCTCTCTGATGAGCAGGGAGCCCAACGCGGGACTTGATCCTAGCACCCTGGGATCATGACCTGAGCCGAAGACAGACACCCAACCGACTGAGCCACCCAGGCGCCCAGCTGACGTAGAATTTGTGGCAGCCTAGGACAGCTCTGTGAGTCCACTTGGACTGGTTAGATGAGAACTGCACACGCTTCCTTGTGTATATTATCTGCAGGTGATCTTGAAGGTAAATGGATTCCATTCCACTTCACTTGCATACAGAAGGGACACCTGGGTGGTTCAGTGAGTTAAGCATCTGACTTGATTTCAGCTCAGGTCATGATCTCAGGTCGTGAGATCAAGCCCCACATCAGGCTCTGGGCTCAGTGCAGAGTCTGCTTGAGATTCCTTCTGTCCCTCTCCCTTTGCCCTTCCCCCCAGTCACATGCTATCTCTAAACCAATTTTTTAAAAATGTGTACAGAAATCTTGTAGACTATGAAAGTTAGAGCTGAGGTGGTAGGGATCACATCAGCTAACCCTTTATGGATTTTAATTTAGTATGTGTTTTTTTGCCTAAATGTGTGCTTATGAGTACATTCTGGAAGGCAGTATTTCTCAGACTTTAGCAAGCAACAGAATCTAATGGAGAGTTTCCTAAGACACTAGAGTTTCAGATTGGGCAGATCTGGGCTGGGCCCTGCAAATCTGCATTTCTGACAAACTCCCACATGATGCCAGACGACACCCTGCCTAATTGCCACCTGCTTTCCACCTGCCCAGGTCTCGTGCTGCCCACAGCACACAAGGCCAAGCCTTGTCATAGCTTAGATCACACTGTATTTTACTATCTTTTACATGCCTGTCATCCTCTGGACATGTACATTCTGTGAGAGCAGGAACTACTGTTACTCATCTGTGAATCTCGTCTAGCACAAAGCCTACCACAGACAGAGTCAATGCTCATAAAATATTTGATGAATGTAAGAGTGGTGGAGGCCCAATAGATTCCAATCACACTGTGTCTAGGGATCTCATTTAGTCCAAATGTTGAACTTTTCTGCCATCCAAACCCCCAAGAGAAAAGACTGTACAATTAGTAATTGCCAGCCTCTGGTTCATAAGAAAGCACATCCACTCGGAGAGCACGCACAAGACAGCAGACTCCCAACGAGCGTGTCCACCCTCACGCAGGTGCCGGGCAGTGCAGTGTTGGAGGCACAGAGCCATGTGGGGAACGGAGGCCTCCACAGCCCAGTCACTGTCCTCAAGGAGCAGCTGACAAAAAAGGGAAATCACCAAAGACTGGCTCTCAGTAAAGAAGGGACGAGGGGCTTAAACGAAGTGAAGTTGTGATTCCCTGTGAGGTGACTCAGACAGAAGGCAGCACACGCTACACTGATAGCTCCACGGTCTGACTCCTGGGACCTAGTCTTAGAGCCTTTACTTTCCAAGTCCCTGAACATAGGAAGCTTCACCTTATTTGAACTTCAATTGTTTCATCTATAAACAGGGGTAATAATCATACCAGCAAATGGCATCTACCAAGCATTCAACAAGGGCTACATATTAGCATTATCATCATGACCATTATTCATATTTTCCGTTATTCAGAGGACTTCATATTACACATGTACTATTCTCTGGCAATCCAGACACTTCATTCTTGGAATATTTCTCGTGTTGCATAGGCAGGAACACAGAGGAGAGAACTGGACTTCGGTGTGTTGGGGAGGGGAGACTATTTAACGTTTACTGAGATCTCATAGTGTGCCCGGCCAACCTTGTGAAATTTGATTTTACTTTAATAATAATTAAATGTCTTCCTCGTTTATCAGATTGCATCCCATCTATTCTTATGACCTAATTTACTGCTATAAAGGTCAAAAAAACTCTGAATTTTAATATTATCATTAGTAATGTAAACTCAGCAGGTGAAAATTATGATAGTGGGTCCTTTGTAGCGGAGAAAAATAAGAAATGTCACACTGAGAAATGGACTAGGAAAATAACATGCCAGGAGCACCATAATACAATTAATCTCTACCAGCAATAGAGTCAGTATCATACAAGATAAATCAAGCCAACTAATTCTGGATGCACATACATACATTTAGAAGTAGTTCACTTGAGTTTCTTCGGTTTGGAGCTCCGTTTTTATTGGCTAGGGAGATTTTTCACGTCAGTACTTCTGCAGGCTGTGAAGGCTTTGTACTGGTGTAGGCATCATGGTGCGCGTTACATTTCTTACATACTGAAGACAAACACAGGGCTGTGTTTGAGAGCGAGTGTATTGGGGAACATCCAGAAATGGCACAGAGGAAACTCAAAATACTACACCGTACACTTTAAATAATGAATGGCGTTATTGGAATATGAAGGAATGTTTTTTCTCATTTTTAGATCATGTGTATTTAATAGGACTGTCACAAGACTGTGTCAAAGAAAGTCATTCATCTTGCCGGCTTGAGAGCACAGTGTAAGCACAGTGTGAACTGTCATACCCATAACTAAGTTATGATGCAGGCAGCAGTGACGCTCTTACTATTTAATGGGAAACACTACAAAATTGAAATTAGTCGTTCCTGTCAAAGTCTCTGTTCTCTTTTAAAAGTACACGTGGAAGAATTCCTGTTTTTCAAATAAGAACCAAACAGCAATCATATACGTGTGTGTGTGTGTGTGTTATGTTCTATATATGTGGGGGGGAGGGTTATATAGAAAACATAAAAGGTAAATATCTCAATGTTAAGACTGCTTATGTCTGGGTAGAAAAGTTTCTGTTAATTTAACTATTTCCTTTTATATTTTATGATTTTTCTACATTGAAAATATATATGTTAAATTTGTAATGAGAAAACCAAGAAAGGTTATTACTAAGGATTAAAGTGAACTGGAGAACTGTCTTAAATTTTGGAAAGGAAAGGAAAAGAACAAAGTTATAAGCTTATAATGGTCTCCAAAAAGACTCAGTATTTAAATTAAAAACATATTGGAAGCATTAATAATGGATATAAACTAAAAATTAACTTTTTTACTTTCTTCAACCTGAGATAGTAAAGCAATGATTTTACTTGAAAATGATACTTCACCAAATGCATTTAGGAACCGAAAGAATGAATGCAAAACAGTTGAAGCAACTGTGACTGGCCTTGTCACTGTCCACTGTATACACTCCTCACAGTCTGCTTGTAAATCACTCCAGGCCAGGTCCTGACCAGATCCTATCATTGCCTCTCAGTCTCACATATGATTCTCCTCTTTGTATGTAGTAACAGGTCCATCCGATTGATTTAACTCAACGAATACTACTGAGAGTCTCCTACTGACTCTTTCAGAAATACTGGTTGCAGGTGTCCTGTGTGCAAGGGACTCTTTCAGGTACCGGGGACATTGTCCCTGTGCAGAGAAATGCTTGCTGCTAGAGCAGTCCCACAAAGGCCAGGCAACTCTTGAGGTGACAGGAAGCACTGGTAATACTATTGCCGGAACAGGGGTGCTATGGGACTGTGCAAGAGGGAGAGAGACAGAAGATGGGCTGGAAGGTCATTCCTGGCGCAACCGCTCTCCAGAGCTGGTGCGCCAGATTTCCAGCTGCCCTTTTAAGACCTTAAATCCGGAATTTTTGAATTATTGAAGCCTGTACTTCTCATAACTCTATGCTCTCTGATTCTAGTATCATTATTCTGCTAGTCATCCAGACTTGTTTTAAATTTTTTTAACTCTCCTTTGCTCTGTTTTGCACACAGAACCTGTCCATTCTTTCTTTGGAATGGCTTCTATGTCTCCCACCTTTTCTCTCTTTTCCTACCACGTCAATGGCAGGGGTGCGGCTGGAGCTCCATCTTGGGTACGCCTGCCTGAGCCTCTTCACCGGTTAGCTAGTCCTGCCTGCGGCCCACACTTGGTCTGAAGTCCTGCTCTGACCTGGGCCCTCTGTCGCCTACCTCCTCCAAACCAGAACATGCATGTGGCAACTTCCTTACTGGCCCCCTGCATTCTGCCTTTGGAATTTCTACCTGTTGCCCAGGCCAGGGTTCTAAGTCACACTTGTCCGAAGGAAGTCTGTCACCATCTAACAATAGCGGGCAGCCAGGCCCCAGCCCTGCTAACACTGCTCCTCTGCCAGGCCCCTGAGGCTTTCTGCCTTGCTCCCCTTTGCTTTCATGATCGTGCAAGAGCCCGGGCTGGCTCCAAATGAGTGAGCCCTGGAGGCAGTCCTCAGAAAAGAATTTGATCCTAGTGTTCAACAGGCATTTTTCAAGTGACAAGGATTGTAATGGGTATCAGCAGAGCATTTAAGAAAGGCAGCCTCACTCTGTAGTTAATGATGCCTCTGGAGTGAGGCATCATTGGTTCAAATATGGCATCTGCTTCCTACTAGTTGTGTGACCTTAGGCAAGTCATTAGCCTCTCTATGCCTCACTGTCCTCATCTGTAACATTGGAATCCAGGAATACCTCATAGGGCTGTTAGAAGGATTAAATGAGTTCATATTCATAAAGTTCTTATAATACTACCTGCACACAATAAGCACTATCGAAGTATTTATTAAATAAACATAACCAAGAATGACCTGAAAGGAAGGCTACCAGGAGAAATCCTGTATCTGGATGCCTCTGGCACCTAACCCACACTGAGCTTTCACTTTTTCTTAAAAAGGTCCCTTTTATAATCTGTAACCAGTTCTCAACTATCTTCATCTTTGCCATTGGAAGTCTTAGAAAACACAGTTCTTGGAGTTGTCTCAGGACGTAACGCATGTCCTCTGGGTCCAGCAACTGAACCTCAATGAAGTGGAACATCTCAGCACATAAAATGGGGTTGCACTGTGTGTGATGCAGCTGGCAGCAGGAGCCCGACATGTCCACTCACACGTAGTCTCTCTGAGGCTCCCCTCATGCAGACCCTGAACACCCGTGGCTTCTGAGGAAAGGGCACAGGGCAGCAGGAGCCCATGACCCTTGGGATGAATGTTTACCAAGCTTTAGTAACTGATAAGATTAGTGAGACCTTGCTGCTTCCTACTCACAGAAAATTCCTGAGATCCTGCTCACTCTTGGAGACTGATGCTTTCTTACATTTCTTTGAGCCATAAGAAAATTGGAAGCTTATTCAGTTACTCATTCCCATCAATCCCTTTCTCATCCATTTGCTTTTTCACTGTGTTTTTCCCTCTGTTTCCTCTTTGCTTCCTGATTCTTTTTTTTTTAAGTTTTTAATTTTATTTTTATTTGCCCCAGGGGTACAGGTATGGGAATCATCAGGCTTACACATTTCACAGCCCTCACCATAGCACATACCCTCCCCAACGTCCATAACCCAGCCACTCTATCCCTATCCCCTCACCCAGCAACCCTCAGTTTGTTTTGTGAGATTAAGAGTCTCTTATGGTTTTAGTCCCTCCCAATCCCATCTTGTTTCATTTTTTCCTTTCCTACTCCCTACAAACTCCCACCCTGCCTCTCAAATTCCTCATATGAGGATCAGAGAGATCATATGATAATTGTCTTTCTCTGATTGACTTATTTCGCTCAGGATAATGTCCTCTAGTTCCATCCACATCATTGCAAATGGCAAGATTTCATTTCTTTTGATGGCTGCATAGTATTCCAGTGTATATATATACCACATCTTCTTTTTTTTTTTTAAGATTTTATTTATTTGACAGAGATCACAGGTAGGCAGAGAGGCAGGCAGAGAGAGAGGGGGGACGGGGGAAGCAGGCTTCCCACAGAGCAGAGAGCCTGATGCGGGGCTCAATCCCAGGATCCTGAGACCATGACCTGAGCTGAAGGCAGAGGCTTAAACCACTGAGCCACCCAGGCGCCCCTATACCACATCTTCTTTATCCATTCATCTGTCGATGGACATCTAGGTTCTTTCCATAGTTTGGCTATTGTAGACATCACTGCTGTAAACATTCGGGTGCACATGCCCCTTCGGATCACTACATCTATATCTTTAGGGTAAATACCCAGTAGTGTTATTGCTGGGTCATAGGGTAGCTGTATTTTCAACTTTTTGAGGAACCTCCATGCTGTTTCCAGAGTGGCTGCACCAGCTTGCATTCCCAACAGCAGTGTAGGGGGGTTCCCCTTTCTCCGCATCCTCGCCAACATCTGTCATTTCCTGACTTGTTAATTTTAGCCATTCTGACTGGTGTGAGCTGGTAGCTCATTGAGGTTTTGATTTGTATTTCCCTGATGCCGAGTGATGTGGAGCACTTTTTCATGTGTCTGTTGGCCATCTGGATGTCTTCTTTGCAGAAATGTCTGTTCATGTCCTCTGCCCATTTCTTGATTGGATTATTTGTTCCTTGGGTGTTGAGTTTGATAAATTCTTTATAGATTTTGGAAACTAGCCCTTTATCTGATATGTCATTTGCAAATATCTTCTCCCATTCTGTCAGTTGTATTTTTGGTTTTGTTGACTATTTCCTTTGCTGTGCAAAAGCTTTTGATCTTGATGAAGTCCCAGTAGTTCATTTTTGCCCTTGCTTCCTTTGCCTTTGGCGATGTTTCTAGGAAGAAGTTGCTGCAGTGGAGGTCGAAGAGGTTGCTGCCTGTGTTCTCCTCAAGGATATTGATGGATTCCTGTTGTCTCATATTGAGGTCTTTCATTCATTTTGAGTCTATTTTTGTGTGTGGTGTAAAGAAGTGGTCCAGGTTCATTCTTCTGCTTGTGGCTGTCCAATTTTCCCAACCATATTTGTTGAAGAGACTCTTTTTTTTCCATTAGACATTCTTTCCTGCTTTGTCAAAGATTAGTTGACCATAGAGTTGAGGGTCTATTTCTGGGCTCTCTGTTCTGTTCCATTGATCTAGGTGTCTGTTTTTGTGCCAGTACCATACTGTCTTGATGATGACAGCTTTGTAATAGAGCTTGAAGTCTAGAATTGCGATGCCACCAACTTTGGTGTTCTTTTTAAAAATTCCTCTGGCTATTCAGGGTCTTTTCTGGTTCCATATAAATTTTAGGATTATTTGTTCTATTTCTTTGAAAAAAATCGACGGGATTTTGATAGGGATTGCCTTAAATGTGTAGATTGCTTTAGATAGCATAGACAGTTTCATAATATTTGTTCTTCCAATCCATGAGCATGGAACGTTTTTCCATTTCTTTGTGCCTTCCTCAATTTCTTTCATGAGTACTTTATAGTTTTCTGAGTACAGATTCTTTGCCTCTTTGGTTAGGTTTGTTCCTAGGTATCTTATGGTTCTAGATGGAATTGTAAATGGGATCAACTCCTTAATTTCTCTTTCTTCTGTCTTGCTGTTGGTGTATAGAAATGCAACTGATTTCTATGCATTGATTTTATATCCCAACACTTTGCTGAATTCCTGTATGATTTCTAGAAGTTTTGGAGTGGAGTCTTTTGGGTTTTCCACATAAAGTATCATATCTGCAAAAAATGAGAGTTTGATTTCTTCTTTGCTGATTTGGATGCCTTTAATTTCTTTTGTTGTCTGATTGCTGAGGCTAGGACTTCTAGTACTATGTTGAATAGCAGTGGTGATAGTGGACATCCTGCTGTGTTCCTGACCTTAGGGGAAAAGCTCTCAGTTTTTCCCCATTGAGAATGATATTTACTGTGGGTTTTTCGTAGATGGCTTTGATGATATTTAGGTATGTACCTTCTATCCCTACACTTTGAAGAGTTTTGATGAAGAAAGGATGCTGTACTTTGTCAAATGCTTTTTCAGCATCTATTGAGAGTATCATATGGTTCTTGTTATTTCCTTTATTAATGTATTGTATCACATTGATTGATTTGCAGATGTTGAGCCAAACTTGCAGGCCAGGAACAAATCCCACTTGGTCATGGTGAATAATCCTTTTAATGTACTGTTGGATCCTACTGGCTAGTATTTTGGTGAGAATTTTTGCATCCATGTTCATCAAGGATATTGGTCTGTAACTCTCCTTTTTGATGGGGTCTTTGTCTGGTTTGGGGATCAAGGTAAGGCTGGCCTCATAAAATGAGTTTGGAAGTTTTCCTTCCATTTCTGTTTTTTGGAACAGTTTCAGGAGAAAAGGTATTAATTCTTTAAATGTTTGATAGAATTCTCCTGGGAAGCCGTCTGGCCCTGGGCTCTTGTTGGGAGATTTTTGATGAATGCTTCAATCTCCTTACTGGTTATGGATCTGTTCATGTTTTCTTTTTATTTCTGGTTCAGTTTTGGTAGTTTATATGTCTGTAGGAATGCATCCATGTCTTCCAGATTGTCAAATTTGCTGGCATATAGGTGCTCATAATATGTTCTTATAATTGTTTGTATTTGGTGTTGGTTGTGATCTCTCCTCTTTCATTCATGATTTTATTAATTTGGGTCCTTTCTCTTTTCTTTTTGATAAGTGGCCAGAGGTTTATCAATCTTATTAATTCTTTCAAAGAATGAGCTCCTAGTTCCGTTGATTTGTTCTACTGTTCTTTTGGTTTCTATTTCATTGATTTCTGCTCTGATCTTTATTATTTCTCTTCTCCTGCCGGGTTTAGGCTTTCTTTGATATTATTTATCCAGCTCCTTTAGGTGTAGGGTTAGGTTGTGTATTTGAGACCTTTCTTGTTTCTTGAGAAAGGCTTGTATCGCTATATACTTTCCTTTCAGGACTGCCTTTGTGGTGTCCCACAGATTTTGAACAGTTGTGTTTTCATTTTCATTTGTTTAGATGAATTTTAAAAATTTTTCAATTTCCTGGTTGACCCTTTCATTCCTTGGTAGTATGCTCTTAAGCCTCCACATATTTGAGTTCTTTCCAACTTTAACTTTTGTGGTTGAGTTCTAGTTTCAAAGCACTGCGGTCTTAAACTAAGAAGGGAATGATCCAAATCATTTGGTACCAGTTGAGAACTGATTTGTGACCCAGGATGTGATCTATTCTGGAGAATGTTCCATGTGCACTAGAGAAGAATACGTATTCTGTTGCTTTGGGATGGAATGTTCTGAATATATCTGTGATGTCCATCTGGTCTAGTATGTCATTTAAAGCTTTTATTTCCTTTTGATCTTTTGCTTAGATGATCTGTCCATTTCAGTGAGTGGGAGGTGTCTTAAACTCCTCTACTATTATTGTATTATTGTTGATGTGTTTCTTTGATCTAGTTATTAATTGGTTTATATAATTGGCTGCTCCCATGTTAGGGGCATAGATATTTAAAATTGTTAGATTTTCTTGTTGGACAGACCCTTTAAGTATGATATAGTGTCCTTCCTCATCTCTTATTTTAGTCTTTTGCTTAAAACTTAATTTATCTGATATAAGGATCGCCACCCTAGCTTTCTTTGGATGTCCATTATCATGGTAAATTGTTTTCCACCCTCTCACTTTAAATCTGGAGGTGTCTTGGGGTCTAAAATGAGTTTCTTATGACAGCATATTGATGGGTCTTATTTTTTTTTAATCCATTCTGATAGCCTCTGTCTTTTGATTGGGACATTTAGGCTATTTACATTCAGGGTAACTATTGAAAGACATGAATTTAGTGCCATTGTATTGCCTGTAAGGAGACTGTTACTGTATATTGTCTCTATTCCTTTCTGGTCTATTACTTTTAGGCTCTCTCTTTGCTTAGGGGACCCCTTTTAATATTTCCTGTTCAGCTGGTTTGGTGTTTGCAAATTCTTTTAGTTGTTTGTCCTGGAAACGTTTTATTTTCCTTCTATTTTCAGTGACGGCCTAGCTGGAAATAGTATTCTTGGCTGCATAGTTTTCTCATTTAGTCCTCTGAATATATCATGCCAGTCTTTTCTGGCCTGCCAGGTCTCTGTGGATAAGTCTGCTGCCAATCTAATATTTCTGCCAATGTATCTTACAGACCTCTTGTCCTGAACTGCTTTCAGAATTTTCTCTTTGTCACTAGGACTTGTAAGTTTTACTATTAGATGACGGGGTGTGGACCTATTTTTATTGATTTTGAGGGGGGTTCTCCGTGCCTCCTGGATTTTGATGCTTATTCCTTTTGCCATATTAGGAAAATTCTCTACAATAATTCACTCCAATATACCTTCTGCCCCCCCTCTCTCTTTCTTTTTCTTCTGGAATCCCAATTTTTCTAATATTGTTTCATCTTATGGTATCACTTATCTCTCAAAATCTTCCCACATGGTCCAGTAGTTGTTTGTCTCTCTTTTGCTCAGCTTCTTTATTCTCTCTCATTTGGTCTTGTATATCACTAATTCTCTCTTCTGCCTCATTTATCCTAGCAGTAAGGGCCTCCATTTTTTAGTGCACCTCATTAATAGCTATTTTGATTTCAACTTGGTAGATTTTAGTTCTTTTATTCTCCAGAAAGGGATTTTATTTCTACAGAAAGAGATTCTCTAATATCTTCGATGCTTTTTTTGAGCCCAGCTAGCACCTTGATAATAGTCATTTTGAGCTCTAGTTCTGACATATTACTAATGTCCATATTGATTAGGTCTGTAGCTTGGTACTGCCTCTTGTTCTTTTTTTTGTGGTGAGTTTTTCCACCTTGTCATTTTATCCAGATAAGAATAAATGAATGAGAGAACAGAATATTAAAAGGGTGGCAGAGACCCCAGAAAAATATACACTATCGAAATCAGAGGAGACCTGAAACTGGGGGAGAAGTAAGGGGGAAATAAATAAAAAACAAATATATACATACATATATATATATATGTGTATATATATATATCTGGTGAAACTGGTGAATAGAACAGAGCCACCCACTTGATTTTCGGTTTATTCTGGTCTCTTAAAAGAAACTACCTCCCGGGGTGCCTGAGTGGCTCAGTGGGTCAAGCCTCTGCCTTCAGCTCAGGTCATGATCCTGGGGTCCTGGGATCGAGTCCCACATCGGGCTCTCTGCTCAGCGGGTAGCCTGCTTCCTCCTCTCTCTCTCTCTCTCTGCCTGCCTCTCTGCCTACTTGTGATCTCTGTCTGTCAAATAAATAAATAAAATCTTTAAAAAAAAAAAAAAAAGAAACTACCTCCCAAAATTTTAAAGAAAAAGCTTACATATATACAAAAATAAGGGTAAACATGATGAAGGGATGGAATATGACTGTAAAGATGAAAACTTTAAAAGATTCTAAAAAAGGAATTGATAAGTTGGTTGGAAAAAGGAAAAAAAAAGAATGTGATCAGTCTGGAGACTAGAAAAAAGCCATGTGCTAGATTTAGGGTATATTTTGACTTATTAGAAGAAATTATACTCCATACTTTTAAAGAAAAAAATACCTATATGTATACAAAAAATAAGCTTAAATACAATGAAGTGATAAAATATGATTATAACAATGAAAATTTAAGATTCTTTAAAAGGAATTGATAAGATAAAATAGTTAAAAAAACATTAAAAGAGGAAAAGTTAAAAGAATAAGAAAAAATAAAATGAAAAAAAATTTAAGTTTGAAAGACTAAAGGATCATGGGAAAAAAGCCATGAATTCTATGTGTTGCTTTCCCCTAACTCTGGAGTTCCACAGTTCTCATTGGAGAACTTGGTCCTGGTTGGATGTTCTTGCTGGTCTTCTGGGGGAGGGCCTGTTGCAGTGATTCTCAAATGTCTTTGCCCCGGGCGGAATTGTACCACCCTTGCCAGGGGCCAGGCTAAGTAATCTGCTTGGGTTCACTCTTGGGGACTTCTGTTCCCTGAATGCTTTCCGTAGAGCTCTGGAGGACGGCAATGAAGATGGCGAACTTCCATTCTCCGCCCCAGAGGGCCGAGAGCTCTGGGACCCACTCCTCAGTGAGCCCGCAGAGAAAAGCAGTCAATCCCTCCCCTCTCCCTGGTCTCCAGCCACACTCCATGCTCACCCGGCCTGTGACCGAGCATTTCTATCTCTGGCGCACGGCCCCATTTGAAGCCTCCAAACCTAGCAGATTCCTGCCTCCAGAGGAGGAAGGTGAATCTCCCTGGATCTGCCACTTCTGGGGTCCCTGCTCGAAGAGTCATGGTCCAACTGTGCCTTGGATCATAGTTTAAGGTAAACCTGAGGTGAGAACTCACTCCTTGGCTCTGTCTCTGCAGCCAGATTCCCTGCTCTGATACCTGGCAGCTCTGCCACACTCAGACACCCCCAATCTTTCTGTCACCCTGTGGGTCCTGAGACCACACTGTCCCTGCGAAGATTCCACCCCCGCTTAGCTTTTGGAGCAACCTCCCTCAGTGGAGCCGACTTCTAAAAGTTCCCATTCTGTGCTCTGCTGCTCTACCCCTTGCCGGGAGACGGCCCCTACCTCCAGGGTCTATCTTCCCGTCACTTTAGATTTACTTTTCTGCACGTCCTACCTTCTGGAAAATGGTCGATTTTCTGTTCCTAGAATTGCTAATCTTCTTCTAATCTTCTGTTGAGTTCGTAGGTGTTCAGATTGGTTTGATAACTATCTACCTGAACTCCTGGGACCTAATGATACTTCAGTCTCCTACTTTTCTGCCATCTTCTCTCCTCCTCCTTTCTGGTTCATATGACCACTGAAATCCAAAATAAATACACAGCATCTGTACCGAGTTAGCTACCTTTTTCTGAAGGGAAGTTCCAAGTCAAGGGTAAGGGCAAAGAAGAGGCACGGAATCTTGGAGCAGGAGGACACTGCAGATACCATGTGCTTCAAATCTCACTTTTTACAAATGGAAATAATGACACAAGGGTATACAGCAAGTCAGTAGCAATTAGAACCAGTCATCTGTGTCCAGACTCATCATTTTTCCCATTATTCCAGGCCATCATTTAAGGTCATTCCTTCATCTGTCAGCCACAGGGTACCTGCTATGGCTTAGTCACTGGCTCATCAAGAAAAGTGTGAAAGGCATCTCCATTCTCTTTCCTCCCCTGACCACAGCTGCAGTCTTATAAGGAATAGCCTGACAGTTATTGCAGACTGTCATGTCACTTGAATGATTGCTTCTGGTACTTTGAAAAAAATGTAGGTAAAGTCTATTGAAGTAGCTAATTAGAGCATCTTGACTATGGTCTACAGAGACCCTGATTTCACACAGTGTGATGTTTGATAGTAGGGCTTCAGAGCAAACAGCAAAGCAAGGCTGTGGAACAAGGAAAGCAGAGAAGGAATAGGGGCCTTATGGTGTGGTGCTGGTGGCAGAGTGGGAGGTACATGGAGAATCCGAACCATGGGGATCTTGACAACTGTCCCACTCACCTTGGAGTAATAGCCATAGAGGCACCAGCCCTTAAAGTGCCACAGAGGAGTCACTTGGTGGAGGTATCCCTATTTGGTGTGGAATGGGGATGTCTACTCGGGATGGTATTCAATGAAGTAGTCAGCTACTGGCTGTGCTTCATAGAGCTCTTCCAAATGTCATCTGTATGTCACTGGCTTCTATTTCTTTTAAATTATAAGAATAGCAGTAGACTAATACAGCCACAAACATTTAGAAAAATAGAAAATATGCACAATTTGAACACTGTCACAGTTATCACTTCTGCATGCATGTTTTCATAGAATTGCAGTCAAGATCTTGTACAGAGTTCTTGCAGGGATTCAGTACCCCAGGTATGCAGTGTGCACCTGACCGGTATCCAGTCAACCTGAGAATAATACAAGTCAATCATGATGATAAAAATGATGCCACAGTATCTTCCTCAAAGTTGGCAGTTTTCAAAAGCATGATCTCACATAGGACATCTGGCCTTCACAGCAACCTTGACTTCTTAACCATGTTTTACATAAGAGGAAGCTGAGTTGAGCCTGAAGTTAACATAAATAATGAGAATGAAAACATAAATAAACAGAATGAGAACACAGGTCCCCTCGGCCACACTGCCTCACTGGCTTGGGAACGGTGACGTCCCTAAAAGAGTTGGTGGTGTTACTGAAGAAACAAATGCAGATGAATCAGTTCTACCCAACTGTGTAAATGATCAAGTGCCTCATGAGTGACATAGGAGATGTGTGACGATAGGGACAACTTGCAAATAGCCTGCAAGAAAGGCCTCTGAGAGATACGGGACTTGGATATAATGTGTGGACAATGTGAGCTGGAAGTGGTAAATAAAAGGGACCAGGCTATCTAAGAACGTATTTGGACGTAATGGATACAGGAGATAAGCTGTTTTGGTAGGATTGAGCCTGAAATGCCAGGCTTGATCTGGCTTTTTCCCACAGGTTTCCAGAAAGTATCCAAGGTTTAACTTGGAGATTAACAAAATGAAAGTGGCATTTTAGAAAACTGGTCTGATAATCTCATGTAGGGTAGATTGGAAGAGGAAAAGCCCAGAGGAGACTAAGTAGGAGGTTCTCGCAGTGGTCAAAGCAAGAAACTAACAGAACTGTAGCAGAGTGCCAGTGGTGGAAATGGGGAGTGCCAGGGGTAGAAATGGGAGCCATGGCTCCCAAGGGCCATGGGAGACATTTCACAGACACCTGATAGGACTCAGATCTAGAGAGGCCTTAGACGCCCTTAGGGAGTAGGAGAGAATAAATCAAAATATGATGGATATTTCAAGCCCTTACAAGTAGAAGAAGAATGGTGCTGCTAATAGAAATGGGAAAGTTAGAAGAGGCTGTAGTGTGACAGGTGAGATTAATTAGATTTTAGAGAATTTTAAAGATTTCTATTTATTTATTTATTTGACAGATAGAGATCACAAGTAGGCAGAGAGACAGGCAGAGAGAGGGAGAGACAGGAGGAAGCAGGCTCCTTGCTGAGCAGAGAGCCTGATATGGGGCTCGATCCCAGAACCCTGGGATCATGACCCGAGCCGAAGGCAGAGGCTTTAACCCACTGAGCCACCCAGGGTCCCAGATTTTAGAGAATTTTAAAAGAACCACATTAGGCAAGACCTGGGTTCAGACATTTTTTTTTTAATGAGGAAATTTCCTTAGATGAAGCTTTACATAGAAGTGCTGTATCTAAAACAGAAAAAAAGCAGTAAATGAGTGGGAATTCTAAAGACCTGCTCTTTGAACCTTCCACATCACCTGTGTAGAGCTGACAGGGCTCCACGGAGCATTATCCAGAGATGACTGGCTCCACCTAGCACCCTCCTTTGTAGACAAGCGAGCTAAGGCTTAAAGAGGTTGAGTAATTTGCCCAAGGTCAAGCAGTTGTTAGTTGAAGAGTCAAGGCCAACGCTCAAGTATGGGATATGTCTTGCGCCACCTCGTGGTCACTTCTCACTGAACTCAAACTGGGCAGAGGTAAGTTCAAGTAGACAAGCCCAGTGGTCAGCTGATGATAAGGAACAGAAGGTAGAGAGCTAAGCATGATGGTTGAACCCGTAAGAATGAAACATCTCCGGTAAAAGGTAATAGAGAAGAGTGGTGAGTGAACTCTGGCAAGTACCAAAGTTGGAGTATAAGAGGAAGAACAAAGTAACCTTCTCCATGTGTCCTGGGCCAGCAGAGGGAATTAAAAAGCCAGTGAAAACTAAACAAACTTTGGGAGGAAAAAGCTCAGGACCTTTTATGTAACAGGAGCAAATGAGACATGATTTAGGAGGGGCTGACGTCAATGATGTCAAATATCACACATGGTAAGAGACTGAGAAAACAGTGTCTCTGAAAATCTTTCAAAGGACAGTTAATGGGGTGACTGATGAGAAAGCTGAGCTTTGAGATGGGAAGGCAGTAGACACGGGGGTATATACTACATATTCATGCAGCTTTGTAGTTGACAGGGAATAGCACTAAAGTTAAGGGGAGGTCACAGGAATGATGAATCTGGGGAAGCCACGTTCTTGGTTCTTAGGGGCTTGGTGGATGGAAAGGAACAAAAATAAAACAACAACAACAAAGAATTCTAGGTCAGTAAATTTCTGATAAAGAGCTTTTCTATGGAAATAGATAAATTGGTCATTGCTCAAAGTAACTAATAAGAACTCTTAGAGGGGAAATTTCTGCCTTCAGGTAGCTGACTCTTTTAAGAAGTCTTTGAAAAAGTCTGTGATATCTAGTTTCCAGTTATTGAAAACCTCTTCTTCCAGCTCTTTAATGATTCCTTCTAAGTTCACAGAAATTAGAGTTAAAAAGTGGACTGAGAAAAGATTTGTTAGATAATCCTGTTCATCCTCTTGCCAAGTGCAGAACTGTTACCTGTCGAGCATTTTCTAGCCTGGAGTGCCTTTTACTGTATCAAGTGAATGGTGTTCCCACCACTTCCCTTAAATTATTATTTCATAATCCTATTGATCTCACTGTGAAGATACTTTTGATCCTCATCCTGATGTTCCTTCCTTCTGTACACTTGATGCACCATTAACAGTTTGTCCTTAATAACGTCCTCGCAATCCCATCTCCTCTTATCCACAGCCAGTTTGCAATCTCCAGGCAACTAAAGCACCTTCTCCAGAACATCTGGAAGACACACAATTCTTCAGGGCTTATTACATCATCAGGGTAAAGGATTTTAACATGATAAAAGATAAAGAGTCTTCAGAATTTTATGTTTCTTTCTTAAGATTTTATTTCTTTGAGAGAGAGAGAGCATGAGAGGGGAGAAGGTCAGAGGGAGAGGCAGACTCCCCGTGGAGCTGGGAGCCCGATATGAGACTTGATCCCAGAACTCTGGGGTCATGATCTGAGCCGAAGGCAGTTGCTTAACCACCTGAGCCGCCCAGGCGCCCAGAATTTTATGTTTCTAATGATAAAACTTTCCCATTCTGATAAAGTTTCTTCCACTTTCCAGAGATTTGGGATGAGAAGGATTAATAAGAGCAGTTATGTTTTAAAGAAAGGGGCAAAGCCTTTGTTGCTTTATTACTTAAGACCAGTGTCTCAGTGAAAAAGTGTCCCAGATTACTATAAATAGAGAAGTTGGAACATCCTGGGTAGGGAATATGAAATTTATAAGCTAAGACATAAACTTTATGTTTTGTCCATAATTAAGAGATGAAGCATACACTGGTTATATCCTCTGATATACTTGAAATCATATTCTTGAAATGTGCTCTCTTAGTGTTTAATATTATGGTCAGTTTGTCACTAGTATAATAGGCTGTTCTCAGAGAAGGTCTTGGCCAGTGTCCACTTGAGGTTTGATCGTGTGCTGCCAAGCAGCCATCCCAGCTTCACCAGATTTATCCTCGTGGAGCTTCCAAGCTGATCATCCCCAGAGGTGCCCAGATGGAAACACATGCAATGGGTGATGTGACAGGAGAGGAACACTGAGCTTGGGGAATCCACTTCTTTTATAGAAAATAGTAAGCAAGCCTTTCTTTGTCCCAGAAGGAGACATCAGGGTCGCTGGCTGTAAACACAAACCTGAGAAATGGCCCATAAAAAGAGCTGTCAGGCCTTGCTTCTAAGTTCAAAAACCTCTATATCCCATTTTCTCCAAAATATCTTGACAAGATGTCACAGAAAACTAAAATTCAGCATTTCTAGAACTGGATGCATCGTCTCTCACACTTGCCTCTTTCTCTGTTTTCCTATTCACCAGGGCACTTACTCGTCCCCAGCACTGACCTCATCCTCCAGCTCACCAGATGTTTTCTCAGTTCCGCCTCTTAAATGTCTCCTACACTTTGCACTCTGTCCACCTCTGACCCGTTGTGGAGCCCTTATCATGAAAAGTAATAGACTATTTGCAGGAGACTCCAACCTGGCATCCCTGCCTCCAGTTTCATGTGCTCCTAACGTGCGGAGTCACTCACATAACTCCTGCGCTGAGCACTTTTCAGTACTTGAGCTTTCCAGATAAAACCCAAAGTCCTCATGATCTACCTATTTCTCCAGCTACAGCTACTGACATTTCCACTGAGTTTTCTTACAGACCTTTCAGAAAAGAACAGCCTGTTGACCCCAGGGTAAGCACATACCTCTTGCCATTCTGGACTCCATGTCCTTAACAAGTTATCATTACTTGGCATACAGTAGGCATGTAATATATGTATATATTATATATGTATAAATACTTATCCGATGGCTGAAAAGAAAAACAGGCTTAGCTGAAATGAAATGCCACAAAAGTCTGGCTTGGGAAATGAGTTAGTTCCACATTCTCTCTGTATTCCCCTCCCCTTAACCAGTCATAAGGATGGATCTCTTGTGACAAATATTGCATGATAATTTCAATTTGTAGGCACTAAGTGAAAACATGGAAAGAGGGAATCGGTGTTGCATATATACTACTTCGGTTTTTGTTTTAATTAATTAATATTTTATCTCACTTTTAAAAATTTTAATTCCAGTGTTAGATCAGTTTCAGATGTGCAATATAGTGATTCAGCACTTCCATACATCACCCAGAGCTCATTGCTTCTTAATCCCCATCACCTATTTCCCAACCCATCACCACTCTTCTCTGTTATCATCACTTAATTCTCTATGTTAAGAGTCTTTTTCTTAGTTCGTCTCTCTTTCCTTTGCTCATTTGTTTTGCTTCTTGAATTCCACATATGGATGAAATTATATGGTGTTTGTCTTTGTCTGACTTATTTTGCTTAGTATTATACTCTCTAGCTTCATCCATGTTGCTGCAAATGGCAAAATTTCATTTTTTATGGCTGAATAATATTCTGGTGTGTGTGTGTGAGAGAGAGAGAGAGAGATGTGTGTGTACCAGTTTTTCTTTATCCATTCATCTCATGATGGACACCTGGGCAGCTTCCATATCTTGACTAATATAAATAATACTGCAATAAACAGAGGGCTTCACATATCGTTTTGAATTAGTGTTCTTCTGTTTTGGGGGTAAATACCCAGTAACACAATTATTGGATCATAGGATTGTTCGTTTTTACTTTTGAGAACCCTCCATACTATTTTCCGCAGTGCCCACACCAATTTGCATTCAGACCAACAGTGAAAGAGGGCTTCTTTTTCTTCACATCCTCACCCAACACTTGTTGCTTCTTGTGTTTTTTATTTTAGCCATTCTGACAGGTGTGAGGTAATATCTCAGTGTACTTTTGATTTGCATTTCCATCATGATTAGTGATGTTGAGCAACTTTACATGTGTTTACTGGCCATCTTAAAGTCTTCCTTGGAGAAATATCTGTTTATTGCTTCTGCCCATTTTTAATTGGATTATTTGGGTTTTTTGGTGTTGACTGTATCAGTTCTTTATATATTTTGGATACTGACCTTTTATCAGATATGTCATTTGCAAATATTTTTTCCCATTCAATTGGTTGCCTTTTAGTTTTGTTGTTTCCTTCACTATGCAGAAGCTTTTTATTTTGATGAAATACCAATGGTTTACTTTTGGTTTCTTTTTCTTTTTGTTTCCCTTGCCTCGGGAGACCTATCTAGAAAAATATTACAGCTGATGCCAGAGCAATTAGTATCTATTCTCTCTTCTAGGATTTTTATGGCATCTGATCTCAGGTCTTTAATCCATTTTGAGTTTATTTTTGTGCATGGTATTAGAAAGTTGTCTGGTTCCATTCTTTTGCATGTAGCTCTTCTGTTTTCCCAACACCATTTGTTGAAGAGACTGTCTTTTTCCCATTGGATATTGTTTCTTGCTTTGTCAAAGATTAACTGAACATATAACTGTGAGTTTATTGCTGGGCTCTCTATTCTGTTTCATTAATCTGTGTGTCTATTTTTGTGCTGGTACAACACTGCTTTGATTACTACAGCTTTGCAGTACTGTTAAAATCTGGGATTGTGATACCTCAAGTTGCTATCACTATTCAGGGTCTTTTTGTGGTCCCATACAAATTTTAAGATTCTTTGCTCTAGTAAAAAACGCTATTGCTATTTTATAGAGATCGAATTAAATCTGTTGATTGCTTTGTGTAGTTTTGACATTTTAATAATATGTTATTCCAACCCATGAGCATGGAATGTCTTTCCATCTGTATCATCTCAATTACTTTCATACTTTTCAGATCACAGGTCTTTCACCTCCTTGGTTAAATTTGTTCCTAGGTATTTTATTCTTTTTGGCATAACTGTAAATGGGACTGTTCTCTTAATTTCTCTTTCTGCTGCTTCATTATTAGTGTATAGAAATGCAAGGTATATATACTGATTTTGTATCTTAAAATTTTACATTTCATTTACCACTTTTCTGGTAGGGTTGTTTGTTTTTTAGTTTTTAGGATTTCCTATATAGAGTACTATGTTATCTGCAAGTCCTTACCTATTTGGATGCCTTTTATTTCTCTTTCTCATGTAATCGCTGTGGCTAGGACTTCCCAGTACTATGTTTAATAAAAGTAGTGAGACCAGATACTCTTTTCTTGTTCCTGATCTTACGGGGAAAGCTCTCAGTTTTTCACCATTGAGTATGGTGTTAGCTGTGGGTTTTTCATATATGGCCTTTATTACAGTGGGGTATGTTCTCTCTGAACCTACTAAGTTGAAGGCTTTTATCATGAATGGATGTTGCACTTTGTCAAGTGCTTTTTCTGAATCTATTGAAAATGGTGATATGATTTTTATCCTTTCTCTGATTATGATATTGATTGATTTGAGAATATTGAAGCACCCTTGCATCCCAGGAATAAATCCACTTGATCACGGTGAATGCTTTTCCCCCTGCCATGGTGAAGGATTTTTTTTTTTTAATGTATTACTGGATTTGCTTTGCTAACCTTTTGTTGAGGATTTTTGCATCTATGTTCATCGGGAATAATGGCCTATAGTTCTCTTTTTTTGTAGTGTCTTTATTTGGTTTTAGTACCAGGGTAATTCTGCCCTCCTAGAATGAATTTGAAAGCTCTCCATCCTCCTTTGTTCTTTGGAAATAGTTTGATAATAGGTATTTACTCTTTAAATATTTGGTTGAATTCACCTGTGAAGCTGTCTCTTCTAGACTTTTGTCTCTTTGCCTCCCGAATCTAGATTTGTTTCCTTCCTGAGATTTGAGAAGTTTTCAGCTATTATTTCTTCATATAACTTCTCTGCCCACTTTTCTTTCTTTTCGTCTTCTGGGATCCATATACTGCAAATGTTATTATGCTTGATGGTGTCGCTGGGTTCCGTAAGTCCCATTTTCATTTGCTTTTTTTCTCTCTCTCCTGTTCAAATTGATTGTTTTTTATTACTCTGTCCTTCAGGTTGATGATCCATTCTTCTCCTTCTTCTAGTGTACTATTTATTCCCTATAGTGTGTTGTTGTTGTTGTTGTTGTTGTTTTCTTAAGAGGGGAAGAGGGGGGCGCCTGGTGGCTCAGTGGGTTATGACCTTCGGCTCAGGTCGTGATCCCAGGGTTCTGGGATCGAGCCCCACATTGGGGTCTCTGCTCAGTGGGGAACCTGCTTCCCTTCCTCACTCCCTGCCTGCCTCTCTGCCTACTTGTGATCTCTGTCAAATAAATAAATAAAATCTTTTAAAAAGGTGGGGGGAAGAGTAGTGGGGAGGGGCAGAGGGAGGAGGAGTGCAAATCTTAAGCAGGCTCCACACCCATCATGGAATCCAGCATGGCACTCCGTCTCACAACCCTAAGATCATGATCTGAGCTGAAATCAAGTTTCAGATGCTTAACCGACTGAGCCACCCAGGCACTGCCCATCTAGTGTATTTTTAATTCCAGTTATTGAGTTATTCATCTCTTATTGGTTCTTTATGTTTTGTCTCTTTCTTAAGGGTCTCACTGAAGTCCTCCACTCTTTTCTCCAGTCCAATGAATATATTTATGACCTTTACTTTAAATTCTCTATGGGTCATGTTACTTATCTCTGTTTCATTTAGCTCTCTTGCTGTGGTTTTGTTCTTTCATTTAGGGCATATTCCTCTGCCTCATTTTGTCTCTCTGTCTGTTTCATGTGTTAGAAATGTCAGCTACATCTACTACTCTTAAAAGTAGTAGTGGCCTTATGAAGATGTCTTGTAGTGCCTTGAAGTGCAGTGGCCCCTCTTTACCAGAACCTGGAGCTTCAGGGGTGTCTCCTATGTGTGTTGTATGTGCTCTGCTGTTGTGCCTGAGCCACATTATGCCTCAATCCAGTCACCTGCAATGGCTGTCTTTGACTGTTGTGAACAGGGCTTGGTCCCTCTGTTGTTAGTGGGCCAGTCTGGACCTGTCCTGAACTTGACTTGTCAGACCAGGCATTTGCTAGAGAGGCAGTAGGACCAAACTGCAGGATGCTTTCCCTGAGAAGCTTTCATTGGTGGCCGGGGCTCATACCCGGATCTCATAATAAATCTCATACCAGATATCTGCCCCCAGCCCACTGCTACCTGTAGCTGGACTGCTGTGTGTAGTTATCTTCCACTGCCCCCTGGGCAGGAGTCCCTTTGGAGTGGTGCTGGCCCATCAGGAGTGCTTGCACACTGCCAGGCTTCTGGCATGGCTTTAAATGGGCTCTGACCGAGGGCATATTGTAAGGGGCATGTCTGCAGAATAATTCAGGGGTGGAGCATGTGGTGTGAGCAAGCGCATGCGTATACTGTGGGAAAGGACCTGGACCTGCTCTATAAACCCCTGCTTCGGGGCTGAGACCTGACTAGCAGAAACAGCAGGGGCAGGGAAAGCCATATTAACTAGGTATGCTCAAGTCTGCTTGTGGAAGGAGACCTGGAGCAGAGGCCTGGCTAGAGGGGGCATGTCCACAGGAGAACAAGGGGTGGGGTATCCTGTTAGCAAGTTAGGTGGAGAGTTTGGCACGCTACTGGTTTCCACAGGTGTCTGTGTACTGGGAAGCAGGGGGAATGCAGTAGTACTTTCCAGCTGTTGTATTGCTGGAGAAGTCTCCCAGTGATCCCTGCCCCTCCAGCACATGCTCTGAGACTAGTAAACAGTCTCCCTCTCATATACCCCAGGCATCTTCCAGACTGCTGCTTCTGTGCTCTATATTTGCAGGGCTGTTTTTGTGCTGTCTCTTTTAGGGCATGGACTCCGTTTCTTCTCACTTTCCTCTCACTCTCCCAGAGAGGAGCTTGTAGACTTTTAAAGTTCCAGGTGTTAAGTCCTTCTGATTGTAAGAACTCATGAAATTACTTGCCCCTCTGGTTTCCAAAGCCATATTACAGGGATTCATCTTTCCTGTGCAAGTTCCCTGTGCCTGGGTGCCTCGTTTAATTGTCTTTTTCTCCCCCCTCTCCACACCCACAATGTCCCTCCATCCTCCTGCATACAGTATCATGGGTCCATTTTGCTCCCAACCATGTCTCTGTCTTTCCTAGCCTCTAGGTAACCTCTGTGGTAACCTCTCCACATTTAGCTGCAGAGAGTCTGTTCTGCCAATCTTTAGGTTATCTTTCAGGTCATTTATACTGATGTCACCTAGTTGTCTGATGGGACAAAGTGAGTTTAGGGTTCTCCTACTCCACCATCTTCCCTGGAGGTCCCTCTATTTTTAATTTTTTGAGGAATCTCCGTACTGTTTTCCACAGTGACTAACAAATTCACATTCCTACCGATGGTGCATGAGGGTTCCTTTTTGCCACATCCTCACCAACACTTGTTGCTTGTGTTTTTGATTCTAGCCTTTCTCACAAATGTGAGGTGATAACTCACTGTTGTTTTGATTTGCATTTCCCTGATGATGAGTGATGCTAAGGATCTTTTCATCTGTGTATTGGCCATTTGTAGGTCTTTTGAAAGCCACCTATTCAGTTACTCTGCCCATTTTTAAATAGGATTGTTTGGAGGGTTTTTGGTGTTGAGTTGTGTAAGTTCTTTACATATGTGGGATATTAAACCTTTATTGAATATCATTTGCAAGTATCTTCTCCCATTCAGTAAGTTGCCTTTTTTGTTTTGTTGATGGTTTCCTTCACTGTGCAAAAGCTTTTTATTTTGATGTAATCCCAATATTTTTTCTTGTTTCACTTGCTGTAGGAGACCTATCTATAAAAATGTTGTTAACACTGAGAAATTACTGCCAGTGTTTTCTTCTAGGATTTTTACATTTTAGGTTTCAGGTCTCACATTTAGGTCTTTAACTCATTTTAAGTTTATTTTTGTGTATGGTGTTAGAAAGTAGTCCAGTTTTCCCAAAATCATTTATTGAAGAGACTATTTTCTTCACTGTATATTCATGCCTCCACTGTCATAGATTAATTTACCATATAAGTTTGGGTTTATTTGGGAGTGCTCTACAATTTTGAAAACTACAGGTTTGTTGTATATCCTGAAATGTGGAATTATAAAATCTCTAGCTTTTTCTTTCTTAGGACTGCTTTGGCTATCCAAGGTCTTCTGTGGTTCCATACACATTTAATGAGTATTTGTTCTGGTTTTGTGAAAAAAATGCTATTGATATTCTGATGGAGGTTGCACTGAATATGCAGAGTGCATTGGGTTTTATGAACATTTAAAAATATTTTTCTAAATCATGAACATGGAATATATTTCCATTTGTTTTTATCTTTAGTTTCTTCCATCAATATTCTATAGTTTTCAGAGTATAGGTATTTCACTTCCTTGATTGAGTTTATTCCTAGGTATTTTATTCTTTTTGGCACAATTATAAATGGAGTTTTCTTAATTTCTCCTTCTGCTACTTCATTACTAATGTATAGAAATGCTACTGATTCCTGGTTATTACTTTTGTATCCTCCCACTTTACTGAATTTATTACTTCTGGTAGTGTTTGGTGGAGTCTTTAGGATTTTCTATGTATAGTAGTATGTCATCTGCAAATAGTGACAGTTTAACTTCTTATTCACAAATATCGATGCCCATTTCTTTTTCTTCACTAGGACTATGATGAATAAAAGTGGTGAAAGTGGGCATCCTTTTTTTGCTCCTGATCTTACAGGAAAAACTCTGTTTTGTTTTTTTCCCCCCCATTTAGTATAATGTTAGCTATGGGCTTTTCTTTTTGTTGTTGTTGTTAAGATTTATTTATTTTGAGAGAGAAGCAGGGAGAGGGATAGAGGAGGAGAATCTCAAGCAGCCACCCCACTGAGCAAAGAGCCTGACTCGGGGCTGTATCTCACAAGTCAAACACTTAATCAGCTGAACCACCCGGATGCCCCAGAGATGGGTTTTTCATATACGCCCTTTGTTATGTTGAGGTATGTTCCTTCTAAACCCACTTTGTTGATAATTTTTATCATGAATGGGTGTTGAATTTTGTCAAATGCTTTTTTCCTTTTACTAAGATGATCCTGTAATTTTTTTTGTTTTGTTGATGTGATTGATTGATTTGTGAATATTGAAACATTCTTGCATCCCCAAAGTAAACCCCACTTGATTGTCATGAATGCTCCTTTTAATGTATTGTTGAATGTGTTTTGCTAATACTTTGTTGAGGATTTTGGTATCTCTCTGTCCACCAAGGATACTGGCCTGTAGCTTTCTTTCCTTGTGGTGTCTGTTTGGTTTGGATACCAGGGCAATGCTGAACTCATAGAATACATTTGGAAGCTTCCCTTTCTATTTTTGTGGAATAGTTTGAGGAGAATATGTATTAACTCTTATTTAAATATTTGGTAGAATTCATCTGTGAATCCATCTGCTCCTAGACCTCTTGTTTTGATAGTTGCTTGACTCCCAATTCAATTTTTATTACTAGTAATCAGTCTGTTCACATTTTCTATTATTGATTTGCTCTTGAAAGACTATTTTGTTTTTAGAAATTATCCATTTTTTTCTAGGTTGTCCAATTTGTTGGCATATAATTTTCTATAGTATTCTCTTAATCGCCTTTTTATATCTGTGGTGTCAGGTCTGTCTCATCATATTTCATTTATTTGTGTCCTACTCTTTTTTTTCTTGATGAGTCTAAGGGTTTATCAGTTTTATCTTTTTTAAAAAGCCAGCTCTTGGTTCCATTCATTCATTCATTCATTCAAGTCTCTATGTTATTTATTTCTGCCCTGATCTTATTTCCTTACCTCACCTTGGGCTTTGTTCTTCCTTTTTCTAAGTTCTTTAAATGTAAGGTTAGATTGTTTATTTGAGCTTTTTCCGGTTTCTTGAGGCAGCCTGTATACTACGTTTCCCTTTTAGAACTGTTTTCATTGCATTCCAAAGATTTTGGACTACTGTTTTCATTTTCATTTGTCTTCATGTAATTTTTTACTTCTTTGATTGCTTTGCTGGCCCATTTGTTGTTTAGTATCATGTTGTTTAGCTTCCATGTGTTTGTTTTTTCCTAGTGTTTTTCTTGTGATTCCCAATTTCATACCAATGTGGTCGGAAAAGATACATAGTATGATTTTAATCTTAAATTTGTTGAGACTTAATGACCTAACAAACGATCTATTTTAGAGAATGGTTGCATGTGCACTTGAATGCATTTGGGGCTCCTGGGTGCCTCAGTGGGTTAAACATCTGCCTTTGGCTCAGGTCATGATCCTAGGGTCCAGGGACTGAGCCCTGCATAAGACTCCCTGCTTACTGGGGAGTCTGGTTCCCCCTCTCCTTCTGCCCCTCCTCCCATTCACAGGAGTGCATGTGTGCTCTCTCAAATTATATATATATTTTTTAAAGAAAAAATGTGTATTCTCTTGTTCAGGGGTGAATATTCTGTATATAACTGTTATGTCCACCTGGTCTTATGTGGCGTTCAAAGACACTGGTCTTTATTGATTTTTCTGCCTAGATAATCTATCCATTGATGTGAGTAGAGTGTTAAAGTCCCCCACTACTATTGTATTACCATCAGTTTCTCTTTATGTTCACTAACATTTGCTTTATGTATTTAAGTGCTCCAGTGTTAGGTGTGTAGATATTTACAATTGTTATATCCTCTTGTTGCATGGATCCCTTTATCTTTATGGAATGCCCTTGTCTCTTGTTAAAGTCTTTGTTTTAAAGGCTATTGTCTAAGTATTGCTGCCTCATTTTTGGGGGGATGGTTTGTTTTTGGGTTTTTTTTTTTGCTTTGATTTGCATGGTAAATGTTTTTCCATCCCCTTCACTTTCACTCTTCCATCCACTCACTTTCACTGAGGTGAGTCTCTCGTAGGCAGCATATAGATGGTCTTGATTTTTTATCCATTGTGCAACACAGTGCCTTTTTATTGGAGCATTTAGGTCATTTACATTTAAAGTAATTGACAGATATTATTGCTACTTTATTGTTTTCCGGTTGTTTTCTAGCTCTTCTGTTTCTCCTCTTATTCTCTTTCTTTGTGATTGATGAGTTTATAGTGTTATGTTTGGCTTCTCTTTTGTGTGTGTGTGTATCTATTACAGGTTTTGAATTTGTGGTTACCAAGAGGTTGATATAAACATCCTAAGTAAATTACAGTCTATATTAATCTGATGATCATTTAAGTTCAGACACATTCTTTAAAAAACTTTTTTTCATCCCTTCTCTTCCCTTTTTACTTCCTTCTCCATATTTTATTTATATCCTGTTTTTTTATATCTTTTTATTCATATTTTATTACATCTCATCTGACCATTTCTTTTCCACTTAAAGAAGTCCCTTTAACATTTCCAGTGAGGCTTACTTAGTTGTAATAAACTCCTTTATCTTTTGTTTGTCTGGGAAACTCTCTCTTCTTCAAATCTGAATCCTAACCTTGCCAGGTAGAGTATTTTATGTTGTAGCCTTTTTCCTTTCAGCACTTTGAATATATCACGCCGCTCCATTCTGGCCTGCAAAATGTCTGCTAAAAGGAAATCAGCTGATAATCTTACAGGTTTTCCTTTGTAGGTAACTTTTTGCTTCTCTCTTGCTTTTAAAATTCTCTTTACCTTTGATATTTTCATTATGTATCATGGTGTGGACCTCAAGTTCATCTTTTATGAAATGTTGTATGGTTCTTGGACCTGGATGTCTATTTCCTTCCCCAGGTTAGGGAAGTTTTCTACCCCTTTTTCTTTCCCTTCTGCAGGGACCCCTATAATGCAAATGTTTGTTTGCTTGATTTTGAGATTCCCTTAACCTATGGGTTTTTTAATTCTTTCCTCCTTTACCCTTCCAGGTCACTGATATTCTTCTGCATCCAATAATCTGTTGATTCCCTCTACTGTTTTTTAGTTATTGTGTTCAATTCTGATTCTTTTTTATATTTTAAATCTCTCTATTGAAGACCTCACTGAATTCTTCTACTCTTCTCTCCAGCCCAGTGAGCATTTTTTATGTTCACTACTTTAAAATCTTTATCAGGCATATTGCTTATCTCTATTTCACTGAGTTCTTTTTCTGAGGTCTTATCCTGTTCTTTATTTTGGAGCATATTCCTCCATTTCCCTATTTTCCTTAATTTCCTGTGTTTATTTCTATGGATTAGTGAAGCAGTTACTTCTTAATTTGAAGGAATCATCTTGTATGGTCATCCTCTGGGTAGACTGTGTGTGCTTGGTGACCTTTGCTGGTTAGCTTGAGCTGTGGCTGGCATGGGCTGTGGGTTCCAGTGCATTCCACGTAGCAGGCACCCTGTCTGGATAGCTAGCTGAAGTGGATGCAGGCCAGGGTGTCCCGGGATACTATGCACTGAGGGCACCCTGGCAAGATCGCTGAAGATGAAATGGGTAATGCAACCTACGGTGTCTAAGGCACTGTGTACAAGGCGTGCCCTGGAAGGGTGGCTGGAGCTAAGGCAGTGTGCTTGCTAGGAGTTCTTGGAGTTGTCTACATAGAGAGTGCCCTGACAGGAAAGCTGAAACTAAAGTGGGTGCAAGCCAGGGTGACCTGCGGCTCTTAGCACAGAGGGCACATTGGTAGGCTAGCTGAAGTGAATGTAAACTGGGATGTTCCGGGACTTTTGGCACAGAGGATGCATCGAAGGGATAGATGGCGTTGAGGCAGGGTATAGGGCAGCAGGTTCTGGGGCATTCTTGCAGGGAGCATCCTGGCAGGGCACTGAAAACTAAACTGGGCATGGGATGGTGTGGTCCCTGAGCTGTCTACACAAACTGTATCCTGGCAGGACAGCTGAAGAAGTTACAAGCCAGTTTGTCCCAGGGCTCGCCACATGGAAGGCAACCTGGCAGAACAGCTGTAGCTGAATTGGGTACAAGCTGGGGTGTCTCTGGGTACTCAGTGCAGGGGGTTCCCTGGCCAGGCAACTGGAGCCAAGGCCAGTGTGGGCAAGAGTGTTTTTGGGGTGCTCTGTACAGAGGATAACTGGAACTGATACAGGCGTGGGCTGGGGGTTCCTGGGGTACTACATGCTGGGGGCACCCTGGCAGGGCAGTTGGATTTCAAGCAGATGTTAGCCAAAAGGTTTTGGAGCACTCTACACTGGAGGTACCCTAGCAAGGCATCTGAAGCCAAAGTGGTGTGGGCCCCTTGAGTGTTCTGGGGTGCTTTCTGCCTGTGACTTTGGCATGAGCTAGAGCTGTAGTGCTAACCAAGGGCATTCCTTTGGTTGCCTTGGTGGGCTGGATGATACTGGTGTGAGTCAGAGGTCTAGGGCTCACCAAGGCAGCAGGCCAGTAGGCCACCAGGACCATTCATCATTCTGTTTTCAAGGTGTGTGCAAAGGGTAGTGAGTGTAGACTATGTTTATCAACCCCTCCCACCTGCAGAGCACCACAGCAGCTACCCCTACCATTTGGCAGTTTTAGAGCTGGCATTCGAATAGGCCAGTTGATCTTTTAAACTATGGCTTTTTTTTTTTTTTTTTCCTGTGCTCCACCATCTGAAGCTGGTGTTTGCTGGGGCTTGCTGAGCCAGCTGTGGAGACTGGACCCTGATCTGGTCTGTGCTTTTAAGGCTGGGGGGGGGGGTGTAAACCGTGTTGTTCTCCAGTCTCTCTGATTCAGAGTGTTCTCACAGCTTTTCCATCATTTGGTGGCATTCAAGGGCTGGCTCTTTTAGATACTAGTCACTCTCTTAAACCATGGCTTTTTTCTGTGCCCAATTGTAAGGAATTTCTTCCAGGTTTTCAGTACTTTCCCTCCCCAGTGCCATTCACAGCGTGGAGGTTGGGGGCTCCCTTCCTTACCGGTCTCTTACTGATCTCTTTTGCCATTCTGTCTTTTGTCATCCAGAGGCTGTTCAGTCAGCCCTTAGTTCTTCTTCAGGAGGAATTCTTCTATAAATAGGTGTAACTTGGTGTGTTCTCTGGAGGAGGTGTGTTCAGAGTCGGTATTGCCATCTTGGACCAGAACCTCCGAGTCTGAGCTTCCGTACCATGCCTGTGACAGGCTTGGGCTCCAGGACACTTGGCCAACAGTAATGCTTTTGAGTGGCCACAGGATGGTCCGCTCTACTCATGATGTTGTGGACCCAGGTCTCTCAGTTTGCTGGGACACACCTTGCACTCTAAAGGAAATGACAGTTCCCTTTTTGCCAGCTCTTGACACCAGCTTATTACAGCATGCAAGCACCACCTGGAGCCTGCCTGGTCCACTTCATTAGGTCCTGTACCACTTCCCAGCATAGTTCTTCTCCAGAAAGGGGTAAGAAAAGCAGCAACATATCCACCCTGGGCAGAACCCAAAGATGGAAGCATTCCCAAGCCTCGGGTCTCTGTTAGGCCCAGGCCTAGTGGATGCTGCTGAAGCCTTGTGGAGAGGTGTGCCCACTCCAGAGTCACTGAAAGTGACCATGCCAGGGAACACATTTGTGGGCAGCAGAGCACTTGCTGCAAAATTCAATCTCAAAGATATTTCCTAGGACTCCTCTCTTTCCATTCTCATTTACCCAAGCCTAAATCATCAGAGAGTCAGTCAGTGGTAGGCCGTATCTGGCTTCTTGTAGAATTTGCTCAACGTCCTTGCCAGCTCTGAATATGAGACAAATGCCTAATAAACCCTTTAAATGGTCTCTGTTCTGTCCTTGCCATTTCCTGCTGGTTCTTTAGGTCCTGCCTGCCTTCTGTGTGATCCCTGTCCCTTACTAAACCTGGATCCTCAACTGTGTGATGACTCCAGGACACGACTCAATTTTGTCAATTAATGTGGGCCTGTTGTCTGTTAAACTCTTCTCAGTAATTTCATTTGGCTCCAGTTATCATCCAGGCTGTGAACAGATCACCCTTTCTTGAGAGATACTGTTTCCATTCATCCCTTGGGTTCATTATTTCTTAAATTATACTATCGTCCTCCTAGGTAATATCTTTCCATCTCTTTCCTCCAGAACTCTTCTAGCCCTCAAAACATATCCATATGGTATTTCATCACAGAGGGAATTCCTTTACCTTTCCTGAGCTCACCTACATAAATCGGAGTTTTGTTTGGTTTTAAAATTCTGGACTCTCTTTGTCCCGGCGCTGGTTCCCAAGATCCGTTTTTGGAAGTTTAAGAGCATCTTTCATCTCTAATGGTCTTTCATGTCTAGGTGGCTCCAGCCTTTCTGTGGACCATTCCTTAAACCCTTTCTGATTCCTATCCTCCTGGGCACATTCCTGTTATCAGCTTCAGTCCTCACTGGTACCCTCTTAGCCAACCAGCATCTTCCTCTGATCTGTTACATCACTGCGATTCCCTGAATTCTTTACCTTACACCCACCTTCACCTCTTACTCTGTCTTCAGCAGTTAAATCTGACCTTTAGAGGAACCTCCAAAATGCTCACCAAATATTGCCAATTTCAATTTCTTAGCAGAAACTTCTTTCCTGGCAATTTCTAATTACCCCTGATTTATAAAGTAACAGCTCATAGGTTAAACACAGCTCATGGAACTTTGGGACTGACATACACTGAAATTTTTCTTTTATTTGAATGCCTTCAGATGAGGTTTGTGCTACTCACATGCTCAACATGTTCCCAACAATTTTCTGTATTCTTCTATCTGTCCAACTTTACTGATGTGTATTAACTAGATCAATACCTGTAACCAGTTCTAGTCCTGGCAACACCTGCCAAACCTTCTTCCCAGACCTTCTAAGTTCTCCTTTATCCCTCCCTACATTTAACCTCTAGCCTTGTGACATCATCTAATGGAATATCCTTAACTCTTTGCTCAATATGCTCATCCTTCTTTGAGACCTGTCTTTCAGTGAGAAACTTTCCTCCAAAACTCAATTACCCTAATGATTCTAACCCAGATATGTATGTTTCTGGTCATTACATTTGATTTTCTATTAAATCATTCTCCATTTTGAGTCCTAATACAAAGTCTGGGAGAATAGGAGTTAAATTTTTTTCTCTGTTTCTAAATAAAAAAGACCATTGGAAGAACTAAAAATGGTTCAACTTCAGTGTTCTACATGTTATTGGTTTGTTGTACAATTCTTCATTTTTGGTTTCCAAAGAAAAGAATTTCTCAACCTTTGCTTTATCTACCTTTTCCAGTTGTGTATAAGGACATATATTTATTCAATGTAAACACTTCTAATAACAATCCTATCTCACCTTCCCAATAGGCCCTATTTCCCCCACACACTCGTACAAGTTACTAGCATAGTAATATAAATCAGTCTGTGCATGCTTTTGGGGAAGTTTTTTATATTTGAAATAAAAACATGTTAAAGTAGCTACAATCAAACAGTCTTTGCTAACGGAGTTTAATCAACACATTGGACAAAAACCCAAGATAATTTATGCCAAATTTGCCACTTTTGCATACTTACTTGATTTGCTGGGAGCAGGAACTAGGAACCTAAGTTTTAGTATTGCTTTTCTGTTGGGTACATAGATCAATTATTTATAAAAGTTGATGTTCAGTTATAAATGGAAGTGATGACCTTATTTATTGAGTTGAAAGACCTGGTGACTTTTATTGAAATGCACAAAATCTACATGCATGCCTATATGGTTTTTGTTTTTTAACCTCTTAGGAAATCAATGTGTTGACAGTTGCATTGGTCAACCAAGACCGAGAGAACAATATTGAAAAAAGAAGCCAAGGCTTAAAATCAGAGAAAGAAGCTCTATTAATCGGTAAGGAAATTGTTTTCTTCATCCTTTGTCTTAAATAATATTAAACTAACTCACCTCCAACACATTAACAATTGAAAAACCTTTGCTTTCTGGTCAGAGGTGAGATTAACTTCATCAAGATAATATTATATTTACACTTCAAATTAGGGACATACAAACTAAGGGGTTTTGCTCTTCTGTAACCATGTATATTAGTTGGCTCTACAACATAGAACTGATTACAAGATGACCGATTATTTTGTATCTCACGTTACAAACCTAAATTCCAAAATTTGGAAGGCCAGGTTACATCCAATCCAAAAGCTGCAAATCAAGCCAGATCCCCAGAATCAAAAGAGGCTGCATCCTGAGGTCAGCCCTATAATGCTGATCGTACATCTGGACTACACCGCTAGGCTAATCCAGGCTTCCCTGCCCATGTATGGATCCATTTAACCAAAATAAAAATACATCTAGGTTGTTTTTTTTTGTTTTTTGTCTGGACCAGAGACAAAGCTCTAACTGATCTCTTTTTGAGAGTCCTCATGAGCACACAGATCCAGAAGTAGTACTTACTCTCACAAGGAAGAGTTCTTGATGAGGATATGCTGGTGATGTGCCTTGGGCCCCACTGTGGAAGCTTGTATGTTTAAGGGCTCTCTCCATAGTCCTCACTCTAGAGAAAGAGAAGCTGTCCTCCTCACTCTGTGATGCCCAGCACTGATTCAAGCTGCGCCTTGGCACTGACCCTGGTGTGAGGCTCCAAGTTTAAACTGGCTCCTCCTTGGCACTGTTAAGAGTGAAGAATGAGGCTGTTGTGCATGTGAGACAAATTGTTCTTCTCTAGTTGGTATTCTGGCAGAAGTAGCACCTAGCTGCATTTTCTAAATAATGCATGCACTCACCTCAAAATGACAGGTACACCAGGGCCTGTAGAAGCTGGCACAGGAGAAATTAAATTCAAGATAGTCCAAACTTCATCCATCATATATAGATTTTTCAACTACAGGGTTATTGAATATGACATCAACTTAGAGATACTCCAAGGAAAACCAATTATTTTTTTCTCTCTCTGATGATATACAGCTGTAATAACGTGCCATGCACAAGTTTCATAAGACATGCTGATGTGTTATCAGTTCCAGGAACCCAAAATGAACCTGTATGTATTTGGCAACTGGATTTTTCTTCTATTGGAAAATGTGACAAATGCTGACAACTGTTTCTCTTTTGCTCAGTGTGACAAAGTTGTGATATCCCCATGATTTTAGGGTGTGAACAAAGCATATGATGATCAGTAAACATTCCTTCTCTAAGTGTGAATAATACAGACCATTGAAGCTTTAAAAAATGGGAATGAGTCTCCATTTTTAAAAATTTCATGCCTCTCACTAAAGAGTACTTCTCCTTGTATTTTGTGCTTGGAGAGCACAGTTTGCTTACACTGTCTCCTAAATAGTACTACACACATTTTTCTTTTCGATCAGCTACCTCAAAATTTAAGAAATGATCTGCTTTAAACAACACAGGTTAATAGGAGTAGATAATTTATAACATAGAGTTATCTCTGCTTAGGTCTTTACTATTGGAAAATTCACAAGTATATGAGAAAGAAAAAAAATGTAGTAAGTCAGAATCTTCAATAAAGAGTAGCCACAAACGGGCACCTGAGTGGCTCAGATGGTTAAGCATCTGCCTTCAGCTCAGGTCATGATCCCAGAGTCCTGAGATCAAGTCCCACATCGGACTCCCTCCTCCTTAGGGAGCCTGCTTCTCCCTCTGCCTCTCTATGTCTCTCATGAATAAGTTAAAAAAAAAAAAAAAGTAGGTACAACCAACTCTAAATTTTCCAGGATTTCCCCCTAATTTTTGGTCTTTTGAACTGGTTTACCTGTATTAGCTTTTGACACTCCTTTTGATCACTATATGAGAATGTTTAGGTAGAAGGCTAGAGACTCAAGTTTTTTGATTAAAATAAACTTGGGAGTTTCTTTTTTTCCCTTCATTTCTCTATTACCTCTCTACCTTGGTACTTTATCTTACTTTACCTTAATGTAAGTTTTAAAATTATGTGTTTTCCAATCCATACCCTCCCCCAAAATACTGAGGTACTTACACTTGTCATCAGACGGAGTAATCCAGAGGAAAGCCAAGGTAGAAAACAGTTTCTAAGACTGGCAAAATCGATGCTGCCATTAAGTGTGTCTCTCTGCTGAGTTTGGCTATCCATACTTTGTAGAAACCTAAATGTTGGGACCAAAAAGACCTCTCCTGCAGCTTCTGGAATCTAGATAAGGGTTGTGACAGGGACAGAGTGACAGACTATGGGGTCCCAAACTGCTTTGGACCAAACTACACAGAGAAAGGAGTTTTTGGTGCTGGGACTACTCTTTTCTGAAGAACACTTGTAGGTAGAATGACTCTGGGAGTCTCCTGGACTTCTGCTATATCTGGAGAGGTCCGGAATACTCTTTGCAATTTCCTTGGAATCTTCCCTTGGAATAATTAAGCCCATATAGAGGGTACAATGGGCCTGCTCCAAATCAGCCTAGAAGGCCAGGAGCATAGCAAAAATATCCCTTGAATTGGAAATACTTATTAGCAAAATCTTCATCACATCTGGGTACCTATATTATATGCTATATGCAAATATATTCAGATAACACTCTTGGGACACACAAATGTTATATAAAAAAGCACAGTGGCATAAATCTTGATTTCCTGGAAGAGAAGCAGGAAGTGAGAAATAAGCTATTCAAATAGATTCTACATACAGAGAACGTAAAACTGAGGTTAGAACTTCCTAATGTATCTGGCAAAAATGTGTATTCTTTCTACACATTTTCATGTCCTTTTTATAAAATTGAAGTCTTAAAGACGTAAGGTAGATATACATCACAGATGATCAGTGGGATTTCATTGATATTAGTTGGAGTCTGGCAGATTTGGATTGAGTCCCTTGACAGTTCAACCATTCTGCTAAACTTTCTGCTTGACAATTAATGAGGATTAAGTGCTATATTCCAACTCAACTAAAAAGATGGGTCCTTAAAAAGCACTTTATTATTTTGATTTCTGGATTATTTTATAATCAATCCTTGTAAAAACAGGTTAACATATAATTAGATCTAAAAGAATTACATGATTATGGAGGGCTGTGCAGGGTACTATTTTATAGCTCACAACTCTATGGTAACTACACATTAGGTCGGCCTAACGTTGTCTAGCATCTAAGCCCAAACTCCTGGTCCTCTTCACATTTGGCCTACAATTGGATTTGGCATTCACTGAACTTATATGGGATAGAAGGAGACAATACTTTTGATTTATAACCAAAGCTCTGGAAACCACTAGCTATTGTTACGAAGAATGGATCAAAAGAATTTTTATTGATAGGCAGATAGCTCAGAAGAGATGCGAACGGTATAACTGTGTCTGTATCACTCCACCTTCTCTTTTTAAGTAATTCTAGTAAAGTAGATTTCCAGTCCTAGCAGCCCTGATTGGCACCCTGTCGATGCTAGTCACTGTAAATCCCACCCCAATATAGTCAAAACCTTCTTAACAGCTCTGTTGATAAAGTATCTTTTCTTCAGAACTTCCCCAGACCTGTGGTTTAAAACCAGCTGCAAATTCTTAACGATAAGGCAAACTTCTTTACAGATCACCCTGACTCTTCTACAGATCAGGACATACATGTTACGGGGAACCAGGATGTTGCCTCCCATCAGTGCCCCCCGCCCCCCAATTTCCACCCCTACCACTGGTTCACCCGTCTGCGCACAACCAGTCTCTATCTGAACAGGAACATTCCCCCTGATAATGGGTGTTAGGAAGCAGATGAGTGGACTGTAGAGAAATACACTTAAAGAAGGTTAAATGGTGAGGTTTTGGTGTTTTCAGTGAATGGAGTCGAGGCTGTATTTTTAGGCTGCACCTGAGAAAAGTAATCTGGGAAGTGTGTGCTTCTCTGAAAGCTACTGACCATAAAGAATGAGTCACTGACCTAAATCTTGCTTCTAAGACACAAATGTCCATATCAATAAATCAACAAACATTTGTCAAGAGCCTACTAAAAAATTACCAGCCTTTATTGTGGAAAGGAATCATCAGGGCAGTCTGTTTAAAAGGCAGAATCTCTGCCTCCCCGCCCCAGGTAATGTTTATTGTAAAACTGACATCAGAGGTGAAACTCAAACAGGCACTGATGGGACCATGTTTTGAGAACTAGTGGCCTGCCATATGCCCGAACCTGTGTTCACCAACAGTAGTGATCAGATGATCTCTTCCCTCAAGAAGTCATAGACTAGTGAGAAAGAAAGCAGTTAATCACAATGAAATATGGTTTGTACTAAAATCAGAAATCCCGAGAAAGGGCTACTTACCCTACAGATGCCTTGTTAGAAGAAGGGACAGTCAAACAAGTCCTCAAGGATGCACAGAGTTTCTCTGAAGGGATAAAGGAGTTGTCAAGGCCTTTCAGATACAAGAACGAAGTACTGAAGGGACCAGATATAGTCTCAGGGGTTTAGTTATAATAAGACTGACAGACTTTTTAAATTTCTTAAATTAAAAAACAAAAACAACCTAACTGCACAAGATCAAGTATGATACTCACCAGATACGTGGACCAAACTGCTTTTTGGAAAATTAAAGCTTTTCAGAATCCCAGCGCATGGAGAAGCATGAGACTAATCATAGTGTTGGGTTCGACTACCCCTCACTCACAGCCTCGCCTCAGCCCAGTTCCCATAATCGGTTTAGGGCCCTGCAGCTGCTCACAGATACCTGTAGGCTTGGCTTAGTGGGAAATCTAGATTTCACATGGCACCCTCCCAGTTGCCTCTCCGGTTCAGTGTTCATGAAGCCTTGTAGGCTGCAACAAGAGGCAAGAACATTTCAGGCTGGCTTCTGGTCGGGCCTCTCTTGGTTTTCAGCAAGACAGAACCATCCAGAAAGACAGCTGTTCCTTTGCAGAGCGGAGGTTCCTGGAACTCCCTGGGAGGCCCTCTCCCCCAGTAAACTACCAGGCCTCAGAGATATCTGAAGTCCCCAGGAGCCCATCAGCCAATGATTAGAAGGCTAATCTCAGCCAGAACGTTACAAGCTGACACAGGGAGTGTGGAATGAAACTCCAAGCAGCCTGAGGAAGGGGAGTCTGTTCTGGTAGGATTCCATCTGACCAAAATGAATATACAAACTGATACTTTGTTCTCAACAGGTAACCAATAAACTTGTTTAAAATAGAGGGGTCCATCAGAAAAAAAGATGGGAGTGGGATCAATTGGTCTTGTGACAAATCACAGTACCTGATGATCCCTGAACAGCCCTCAGCAAGGGAGGCCCGTTCTGAGTACAGGCAGATGGAGGCATCGATTCACCGGGCAAGTCACTGATCGATGGCGGATCTGATTCCTCACACTGTCCAAAGCTAAAAGGTCTGATTAGATGGTCGTCTTCACCTCACTACTCTGTAATCTATGAGGACTATTAGGAAAGCTGCACTGCCCCTTGGGTGATGATGTTACATGTAAGCAGATGCTCATACCCTAAGCATATGAACGTGAACTCTACTATCTTGAAAACAAAAGAGAAGGAAAACTTGTCTTGACTCCAACAGCCCATTTCCCTCCTCCCCATCCAAGCCTAATTCTCTCAAGTACTGTCTACACTCACAGCTTCTACCCCCCCATCCCCCACTCCCTCTCCGGCCACCACTCCAGGATGGCTGGCACCCTCACACTGAAGTCATTCTGTCAACATGACCAGAGCATGCCATGTTGCCAATTTCTCAACTCCCTCCATTTATCATCTGCACTTTATACAGTGGACTCCTTACATCTTCTGAGCAGAAATACTTTCTTCTCTTAGCTATCATGACACCATTCTTTCTAATTGATCACTCCCACCCAGATTCCTATGATGAGTTTTCCTCAACCTCTAAATTTTGGGCTTCTTTGGGGTTCTGGCTTGAGGCCTCTTCTCTGCCTATGGAATGTCAATGTGCACTTTGGCTTTGAATCCCTTTTTGTGGCTATTGACTCCCAGATACCATCTCCAACTACCATTCGGTGTCTCCATTTAGATGCTAATGGACATCTCAAATTTAAAAAGCCCAGAAGAGAACGCTTAATTCCCCCTTTTCTCTGCCCTAATATGCTCCTCCCTGGTATTCCCAGCTGAGAAAATGCTACCACCTAGCTGCTAAAGCCAAACAGTGAGAACTCCTCCTCCCAGGCCCTTACCACTCACAAGCCTTACACCAGCTCTACCTTCAATGCCCACTACCCTTTAGTCCAGACCACTGCTTACCACGTCAGGTCTTTTTTTTTTTTTTTTTAAAGATTTTATTTATTTGACAGAGAGAGATCACAAGTAGGCAGAGAGGCAGGCAGAGAGAGAGGGGGAAGTAGGTTCCCCGCTGAGCAGAGATCCCAGGACCCTGGGATCATGACCTGAGCCAAAAGCAGAGGCTTTAACCCACTGAGCCACCCAGGCACCCTACCACTTCAGGACTTGTGCAGATACTTCTAAATGGTCTCCCAGTTTCCTTTTCATCTATTCACCAAACAGCAACTTGAATGAAATTTTAAAAACATAATTCAGATCATATCATGCCGCTACTTAGAACTCTTCTGTTGGTTTCCTGCTATTTTTAGAATTTAATCCACATCCCTTCCTCTGTCAATTCACAGCCCTGAGTGATCTGGCTTCCAATGCATGCTGTACCACCACTCACCAGCCAAGTCTGTTCCTGCCAGCTCATCTCCACCTCAGGTCTTTTGCGCATTCTGTTGACTGTACCTGGAATAATCTTTCCCCAGGGTGCCTGTGGCTGGCTCCTTCCCATCTGACACAGGAAAATTTACCTTCACTCCACCTTCCCATGTGAAGTAGCACCCCACCAAGTTTGAGCCTGTTTCGTCACCATGTTTACCACTACCTGAAAATATTTCCTTTATTTTTAATCTTTGTGTTTATCCTCTGTAACTTACCTAAAATATAAATTCCCCCAGAGCAGAAACCTAGTCTGTCTTGTGCAATGCTGTGTCCCTAGCACTCTGGCAGCTAACTGTTGCTAAGGAAATGCTTAAAGAAGAGTGAATGATGCAGTAAAAATCTAGCACTATTTGGCTAATTTATATGCTGCTGCTTCCTTGGTCTTAGTGAGGTCTAAAAATAAGAATAAACTCAATGATTTTGATGGAGAAACCTCAAAATGGTTTTTTATGTTCCTATTTAAATGGGCCTTCCTAGTGAGGGGCTTGCCACACGTTGTACAGAGCTGGTCTATAGGTCTTTCTAAAGCAATTTTTAAGGTCCTGAAATATGCAGAAAGCTCAAGAGTACTGACGGCCTCCTCTGTTCCTTTTTCAAAATTTACTTAAATTAGCTACTTACACTTGTATTTTCCTAGTTGGGAAACCCATCCTTAAATATGGAGACTTCTGCTTCCCCATGGAAATATCCAAGACCAGTGACTGAGTCTGTCCCTTTGGAGATCCAGCAGTTCAGTCCTGGCTCTGTTCTCCACCCTTGGTTGTCAGTGTGTTTAACCAAGCTCTTAGATCCCTCCCAGAGGACCATGAAACAGTCTCCAGTTTCTGGTTTGCTGCGGTGCTCATTAGATCATGAGCTATACCTGTCCTTTTGTCCATTCTCAGGAAGTATCCTAGTTCTTTTAAAGGAGCTACAAAGAGGCTTTAATTGATTATTCAGGAAGCCCCACCTCACCCAGCCCATAAATCTAATCCCAAACCAGGGCTTAGAAACCACATTTTCTCAGATGGCATGACTAATTCTGCTGTGATGAGACTGATGGGCAGCGGTAGGGTGGGAATAGGGAAGAGGAGGGGCGCAGTACTCCAGAGGATATGACTAATGTTTCCCATTTCTGCTGTATCTCTAGCAATATTGAATAACTTAGTTGCCATCCATAGGAAGTGCTTCGAAGCCTTTATTTAACTACCTACTTTGGGGGCGCCTGGGTGGCTCAGTCAGTTAAACATCTGCCTTCAGCTCAGGTCATAATCCTGGGGTCCTGGGATCCAGCAGCATCGGGCTCCCTGCTCAGTGAGGAGCCTGCTTCTCCCTCTGCCTCTCCCCCTGCTTGTGGTTGTGCTGTCAAATAAATAAAGATTAAAAAACAAAACAAAACCTTTAACTACCTACTTTGGCCCCAGATGAATCTAGTGGCAATTGCTTGATTTTTTTTTTTTTTTTTTTTTAAAGAAAAGCTAATGGCTTATTGGTATCAGCTACCACAGTGATGGTTTTGAATACCCTCCTAAGGAAAGAGATTCATGTCTGGGTTAGGATTTCTAATCTGATTTTAGAAAGACATATAGAAATCATATAAGCATTTTCTTTTTACTTTTTGAGCAAGAAAGTGTTTCAATAAAAAAGTTTCCATGCCCAAAACATTCAGGTTGCTCTGTCCTGAATCCATAAAGTGGATGAGTTAAGGGCAGGAATCACCAGTGAATAATGCCTCAAAGTTACCTGATTTTTGGAAGACTACTACATTATTGGTTAGTATTGTGCAATCTTTTTTTTTAAGATTTTATTTATTCATTTGACAGAGATCACAAGTAGGCAGAGAGGCAGGCAGGTGGTGGTGGGGGGGGATGCAGGCTCCCCACTGAGCAGAGAGCCCGATGCGGGGCTCGATCCCAGGACCCTGGGATCATGACCTGAGCCAAAGGCAGAGGCTTTAACCCACTGAGCCACCCAGGCGCCCCAAGTTCTGTGCAATTTTTAAGGTTCTTATTTATCTCCATTTATCAATAGAACAGTAGAAATTTTTAAGGAAGTATACTGGCCAGTCTTGTTTCTAGAGGATAAATTCATTCAATATACATTTATTGTAAATGTATACTATATTCCTAATACTGAACCAGAACAGGCACAGACCGTGTTGAGGGCAGAGTTCCCTGGGGTTACGGACCCAACAATGAGCCTAAGGGCCAGATTGTAACTCTTGAGGGAGCATGTACACAGAGGGGTATCAGCATCACAGAGGGCCACACAAGCAGCCGCTCCAGGTCCTCCCATTACTGGTATTCCTAAATTTCCTCCTTCAGTACTTCATCTCCCAGGCCTTAAGTTATCAACCTCTTCCCCATTCCCCCCATCCCAGCCCTCTTCTGACTCATTCTGTTTATTCTACGGAAGACATTTAACTTCACATCACATTCCCGTGGATATTTAGAGGGGAGGCTGTGGGTTATCTAGGAGATGGTGAAGAGTCTGTTCAGTAGAGATTTTAATAATGAAAAATGTGTTTATCTGCTAGTGCCCTTGGGGTAGTTTACTCCTTAAGGCTGCTCCAAATCTCCCTACCTTCTAAGATGTCCGCTTACCTCATGGGAAACACACACATCCTTGTCACCCCGAAGGCTGATCAGTCAGTCTGCTGCCTAAGCAGAGGTCCCACCAAAGAAGGGACTACTGCCCCTGTCTTGCAGGACCCCTCCTGGCTCTCGGAGCCACTCTTTTGGAGCACCCCCTCCCTGCCTGGGAGAACCTGTGTGCCAGGAGAAGAAAGGAACAGGTTCGCCTTTCACAAAGCCAGAGATGACTACTCATTCTTCCCCCTTATCCTCTAATAGAGGTGGGAGGAGGGCCCACCTACCATTTGTCGGAGGCTCCTTGTGGAAACTAGTGGACAGAGCACCACTTGCCCTCAGCCTGGGACAGGAGGGAGAACCCCATTCACCATCCTGCAATAGGACTTTCCCCTTAAGAATTCTGCCCCCTCTCCCACTTAATAAATGCAAATACGTGCTATTGTTTAAATAAAATGCAAATACATGCTATTGTTTAAATACTTCTACTTATTTTTTAAGTAAGTCCTTCATGAGCTTCTCTATTTTAACTCATTAGTAACAGAATCACTTACTGTGCCACCTCACCGGATTTGAGAACCTCAGAAACACAGGAAAGTAGTTGCCAGGTCTGTAAAATTAAAATATAAATTAACAAATAAAGTGGTAGGAGGGGAACAAAACAGTTCCACTTAAGTATATTAAAACAGCTATTCGCCACTTAAAGATATTAAAACTGCCATTAGTACCATTTACATAGCCATTATTTCATCAAAGGGCATTTTAGCAAAAAAAAGGAAGAACATAATCTCAGAATAAAATGGTAGTTCTTTATATCTCAAGAAAAATGGGATCAGTCTCTGAAAACTGAGGTTTTGGCATAATGGAGAAATAATGAATTATTTCCATCTTCCTCATTTCTCTGTTAACCACTATAAACCTCACAGAAGCAGTGTTCTGAGGACAGGTCTTTGAGAGCCCTGGCTAGACCAGACCCTTTGGTTCTCTATCCTCAGACAAAGGCTGAACTGGGGACTTTGCTTGAAAACGGATACTCATCCCAGAGCATCCCAAGCATCACACAGGAGATCAGGAGGCCACCAGACCTCATCCCAGATCAACCCAAGGTCCCCCTGCAATTCCCAGGATGACCTCACGCAAGAGCGACGTCTCCTCAAGGGCTTGTCCTGCCTGCACGTCAGACAAGTGTGGGGCTTTCTCTTGACCTCTGCCTCTCAAGCACCAAAGTGGCCCAATAAACAACATGAGGGCTTATCCTCAGATTTAATTAATCTCGAAGTCTACTCAGAACTAAAAAAAATGTCAGTCTGAACAGAGTTTCCTAGCAAACAGCAGCGTACAATCTACGGAGTCTTGATTTTGGATATGGGAACAGGAAGGAGAGAACAGGAATGCTTTTACTTCAGCCCTGACACCGAACACCCCGCTTTTCATTTGTCAGTACCATGTTGACAGCTGATTTTCACAATTGAAAAGACTTCTGATTTAGAATCAGACTCCAGCCAAACCATCCATTCCCGGGCCTTTTTAAACGATCCTGTAAATTACAGCAGCGAGGAGGAGAAAGGGAGAGCTGGCTCTGTTTACACAGCAGCAACAACCAGGGGGGAAATAAAGGTTTCAGAAAGGATCTGGGCTTCCTTCAGTGGCAGTTAGGGGAGATATGGATTAAATACTTTTCGTAACTAGCAGCTGTAATTATCAGCGAAATCGGAGGCTGTGCGATCTCTGACACAGTTCTATGAGGCATTTTCATACTGCGAAGTCCACCGAGGGAAAGAAAAGAGAATTTTATCCTCCCAATAACTACAATTTTATATTGGTAAATCAAGCATAAAATTGGTAGTTGAAATGCTTCCAGGAGTCTTTGTTTAGCAAATACCTTTATTCATCTATATATTATCTCCAAGCCTAGCTTTTCTAACTACTATCATTCCAGGAGCTAGAGTGTTCTGTTCGCCACGTTTCTAGGACTGTTTCGGAACGGGCTGTTACTGAGTGCTTGCTGGGTGCTGTTACAGTGAATGAAACCATTACGGGGTTAGATGACATTATTTGACTCCGACTCTTTCTTACCTGTCAGTGATGTCCATTGTTTGTCTCTCTAATTCAGGCATCATATCAACGTTTCTTCATGTCCATCCTTTTGGAGCCAATATAGAGTACCTTTGGTCATACATGCAGCAGCTGGACTCCAAGGTAAATTCTCTTTCTCCGGGGGACCCGCACTGCTAAGATTTAGCGTGTTGACTGCTGGCTGCAGGTGGGCCCATGGGAGCAGCCTTGGGGATAGAACAGCATTTGGAGTTTCATCAGTACTTTTCCACAAGGACCTCTGTTTTGGGCACATAGCTGTCTTCTTTTCACTTGCTTTTGTCTTTATAGAAAGAAGAGCAGTTACCTAAAATGACAATGACTTCAGCAGATGCCAAATTACTCTGAAAAGCATATGAGGGACTGAAAATTACAGGTTGGCCTGAAAGTTCCCAAAACAGGGAGAAATCAGGTCAGGGTGGCTAATGGGGCATTATCCTGAGACCATATTCTCACAGGATTCTGTGGTAAGGACTCCCCACGATAGAGGGAAAATCACCTCAAATAACATAAAGATCTGATAGGACTCTCAAGAAAACGATATTAATGGTTGTTTTTCAGCATTATTCTCTAAATGGTAAAAATGACCGCAAAGTTATTCTCAGCGGTGCCCTCCCCCAAGGGTGACACCCAGAGTCAGGACATCATTCTTCATTTCTCTGAGGCTCAGTCGGCCTCATCTGCAAATTAGCTATGCTCCTAACCCACTGCAGTAGTTGTGTTCTAAAAGAGAAAAGACACAAAGGGTTCAATGTGTGTATCAATTTCTGTATCAAATTCCAGTGAACAATGAGAGGGGGCCCTGTTGAAATAAAGTCACGTCATTAGGCAGCACTGCTGGGGAAAGTCTTGGAAGGGGATGGACACAGAAACAGAGAATTGAAGGAGGCCACTGAATCGCTTGTTAAATGTCCTGCTGGGAAGGAAAATGGAAATAAGCCCTTGCACAGAGTGCAACAAAGTGCACAGGACATGTAGGACCAGGACCCCAGCCCGCAGTTCTGTGACCCTGACTACACACACATACAAGCCATTCTAAATCTTCAATGGCCAGTATAAATTAAATGACTATACTGTGCTCTCAATTGGAGTTAAATTATCTTACCAATTCATGATCCCACAACTGCTTAACCTTTCTAATGGGTCTTATACTTCCCCTCTGAGAGAATTATCTGGAACAAAAAGTATTTTTCAGTCACAGGGATTCATGCCCTTTTCATCTCTCACAGCTGGTAATAGGGTAAACCAAAACAGAGTGAAAGGGGGTGAGAAGATTATGAGATTCTAAAAGTTCATACACACGTTATTGTCTTCTTTGTGGCCTTCCGTCTCATGGACAGGGAGGGATAGAAAATGCTTATGTTAATTCAGATAAAATGAGGGTCAGCTATACAGTGTTACTTTGTTGAAATTAAGCTTTCTTGAAGGGCTTCTTTGCTTTTTACCCTCACCAATTTCATTCTTAGTATCAACCCTCCCTTTGCCTGAAAGATTAAATGAAGTAACTGCTTTCACCAGAGTGGCTTGGCATAGAGTAAGTCCTCAAGAAATTATTCCTATTGTTGCTATTATCCTTCCCTTGCATTGTTGACATTGCTTTCCTTCCCCTCCTGGAAATCCCAAGTGGGAAGTCTTTGTCGGGAAGCAGTTGTTGTTTTAGTATATACGTGAGTTCGTGAGAGTGTGTGTGTGTGTGTGTGTGTGCGCGCGCACACATGCGCGTGTGCTGGGGGGAGGGGTGTAAAATCACCTGGTGGGTGATAAATAATGAATTATCTTGTTCTGTTCTAACCATCAGAACAGAGCGTCTATCATCCATTTGTTCAGGCAAAATTTGTGTGGTCTCTATCTGTAGTCCCTGAGGAGAGAATTCACACACCTGGTCTCTGACCATTAGACGATTGGCCTTTCTGGAAGGGATTCAGTTAAAGGGAATTCTACTTTATCTCAGACTGGTACTTTTATTTTAGAAGATAATGAGGAAAATATTTCCTTCATGGAGGAAATACACAGGGTCTTCCCCACACAGCCCTCCATCTCCTGAATGAAATGTTCAGTAGAGCTGTCAGATTGTTTCCTCATGCCTGAAGTAAAAACTACATAGAAAAAGTGCTCTGACTAAAACTCCTAGATGCCAGCAATTAGACCAAATATTCTTTCTATCCCAGTGAGGCTGAAAGGCTATTTAGACTTTTTAATCCACAGACCAAATTATTGCCCTAAACTGGAATTCCATATCCTCAGGGCTTTAAGCAGAAAACAAAATAATGAGAGGTTTGCCCTTTAAGTACCCACCAGGGCCTTGTCCTTGTATCAGCTGCCAGAAGGCTCAGAATCGTGGAGCCACCACCAGCCCACGGACTCAGAGGCTTTCTAGTGCAACGGCCTGGTGCACCTGCCTCTGATTAATCAGAAGGAGTTGGTGGTCACCAAGACCCCACTAAGTTTTGGTTAATGTTGCGTGAAGGCAATGGATTCAGTTTAGCCTCTACGACACACGGAGGGTTCGCTGATTCTAATAGGATGGGTTTTTTAAAATTCCGATTAGAATAGCCCGGTTTGACATCGGACAACATCACCATTATGACAATTATAAAGTAACATTTAGGTTCTGGCTACTCCAGTGCTGACGAGAGCAAGGAAAGCAGGCTCAATCAATCCAGCCTGTAATGGAACTGATTTTATTAGGATTTCCCCAAAGGCCACATATGAGTATAAAAATGATTAGAAATGGAAGGAGATCCAGGAATTAATTTAAATTATGCTGGGCATGTGAACTGCACATGGCTCCTAAAACTGTATAGCCCAGTAATAGGCCATTTTCCAGTTAAATATTATTCCTGCTCTTGATAATGATATTTGCATATTTTTCTCTTCTCAGACTCTTCTAAACCATCTACTCACATTCACTTCGCCCTCTTATAGCAGAATGTCACCATATGACCACATCACAAAGATTCACTCAGAGGAAGGCAGGAGAAGGGTGGTGGGGTGAGAAGGGTAGTTTTAGGAAGGTGGCTTCCTAAAACTAAAAACTGTGCCCTGGGTGCAGGCAGGTAAGCTCTTCAAAGAAGGCAGCACTATCCTGAAATGGTTTCCAATCAATGCAGAGAACCCCCAGGTCAGCCTGGAGCTCTTCAAGCCCTCTCCCTGACCCTGAGCAGCAAGAAAGTCACATCTAGTGGAGCGTTAGCAGATGAGCATATCCTGTCTTACAGTCAAGAGGAGGCATTCTTCTGCTTTTCCCCCAGTTTACGTATTCTTTCAGACTTAAGTTCTCCTACATGTGTCTGGCTATCCCCTCTACATAAGTATAGCCTCCTCCCCACGCCCACCAAGTAGATTTGATTCTGAAAACCAGATTCAACATAATATGGCCGTGGATACTGGAGGATTTACAAAGACCTGTTGTTTTGACAGGACACCACTGTTCACTGATGGGCTCCGGGGCCATAGGCGTGTACCTCTCCCACCAGAGGAGCAAGCCATTTGCATGTTGTACTAAGAGCATACCTCTAGAAACACAAAATTAAAATATCTGGTCAGTTCCGAGGAGATTCGCCATAACTGGAGAGCCTTCCTTCCTATAGTTAGGCAGTAAGGGTAGACAGGATGTTCTCGGTGGTGTTTGTTAAGGTTCCCCCTCCACTCTGCAAAGTCTTCAGTACTCCGTATATTCCAGTGTTCTCCTAAATCGCCACCTGTCATAGTACGTTAACGAGTGAGTGAGTTTTCTATTGTTTAGGCTATAATGAGTGTGTTTTTTAGATATGACAACACCTCTGGAAAGCACATGATAAATGAAGCATCGGGGGTAACAGTACTTGGCTACGTAAAGAATAAAAAGGAAGTTGCTTACACACAGCAAGAAAAACTGACAAGGTTACCAGGGACCCAGTGAACACTGGGATAATTCCCTGCTTTTCCTGAACCCAGCATGTCCTAGGGATCAGGGAGGAACAGGGATGGCCAGAGAACAAAAGCAATCTGAGAAGGAACATTGCTCTCAAAAAGTTTGTAGTCTGAGGAAATGTCAGAATATTTATGGGAATAACTGGATAATCAGACATGAACTAATGAAGGGCCATACTGGGCAGGCAGAGTTTTAGTGGGACAGAAGTTGGAAAAGGGTGAAGTTGAAGTCCCTGTGAACCATATTTACCAGGAGATATCCTTGAGTGTGCGCTCACTCTTACACCTCCTTTTGGGGTGCTGTTGCCAGTGCCGCCCCACCTTACCCCTTCTCCCCTCCTCTCATTTTCCATCCAGATCCTCCATTTTCCTCCTTCTATTTATCTTCTTCCTTCCTTTTCCTCCTTCCCTCTCTCCCTGTTCCTCTTCTCTCTAGTTCCTTCCTTCTGTCTTCATAATTCCTTACTTACATTTAGCTTCTTTCCTTATTTCTCCCTCCCTCCCTTCCCTTCTCTTCTTTCTCCATCCACATTCCACATTTCTCTCTGCAAAAGTTTACTGCAAGGAATCTGTGCTGATGCCATGTGTTGCTTAGGGATATGAAGAATGAACAAGATTTAAATGTGCACTAAAAGCCAACAGTTTATCCTATGGAAGGAAATTTGGTTTTGCAATTGGCTTCCCTGACTCTTCAGCCTTGACAAAGCCTATGCCAGGTCTTTTCAGTGCCTCAAACAAGAACCCCTTATCACTCAGCTTCTCTTGCCTGACTGATATGGAACATGGAGCCAACCATCCCCATAATAAAAGTGATTTATGTCTGCTTGTGTCAATTTATATACATGCTTAGAGGCCTGGCAAGGAAGCAGTGGGCTTGGGCTGGAGTCAGCAAATCAGAAAATAAATCAAGCAGATCTTAGAAATTACCTCCACAGTGTTAGCAGCACACAAACCCCTTGGTTACATGAGCCTTTATTCCTTCTCATCTTTTTTTTTTCCCCTTAATTAGAACAAATCAATCCTTTCTAAAAGAACAGATGTCAGAATTAGAAAATTTTAAACAAAACAGAGGTGGCCAGGGATCCACTGACAACATCAAAGACTGAAAATACACAGACCACCAATTTTGGGGGAACAACAGCCAGCTGAGGAAGCAGATGATGAAAGCATCACATCTGTGATCATCGTCCCCATTTTCTAGAGCACCAACTGCATGGTGTACGGGTAAATGAGATCTTACAGGCACAGCACAGGTCTCTAACCTAGATGGTAATGCCATAGAGAGGTCTCTTAACCACGTGTATTTGAACCCTCAAAACAGGGCTGGCTTTGGCATCCAAAGCCCCACATCACCCGCTGGCCAAGGACCCCCTTCCCTGGCCCCCAGTGGCCTCTATCCAGGACAGACAGGCGCTTAGAAGTCCTGAGCTCAGAACGGATTTGAGGACAGGTTAGGGTACATCTCACTCAGAGCTTAACCGGTGAGATCTGGCTGCTTTGCCTTATGTGAGGACTCCAGACTCTTTCAGTTCTCGAAACCAAGAAATTATAGGTAGGAAGGTAAAGGATACTGCCAAGGCAAAAGTAAAAACTCTTTGGGCCATTGGGTTAAAAAAAAGGACAAATTAAATTCGCTCTTTGTCTTGAAAAATCCCAAAATGTGATATATCATCAAAGTTATTCTGTCCGGATAGAGAAAGTTTTAAAAACCATCAAACTAACTTCAAAGCAGTTTCTCCTTGATCTTTCCTCTGGCATGAGATACAAAACATCTTTAAGGAAATGCTCTGGAATTCATCTTTGAGCCTTATTAAATGGAGATTTCAGATAGTTCTGAGGTGGTCTCGTCTGTACTTGTGACATCCCTGTCCACATTCAGGCGGTTACCTTGTACTAACAAAAGCCACTCAGCATTAACTACTTTTGAGGGCACTCATTTCCAATATGCTAATTTCTGGCTCTGGTAAAATCCAAGGAATGGCTTATTGGTCATCCAAACTAAGTAATCATAAGGATTTCAAATCCCAGTTTTACTAGTGGGGACTTTAGTGACTTATTTAACATCTTTGTGCCTCAGTTTTACCCTCTGTAAAATGGGTTTTATGGACTACCGTGTGTAATAAATGACTGACTACATGAGAAGCACTCAGAAGAGTACACGCAGCACAGTACGTGCTACTGCATATCAGTTGCCATTTGTGCTTTAAAGCGCACAGGAGATCTAGCCCATTCTGTCAGTGTGAGAGCTCTGCAGTAACCTAGCGGTCCCATGAATTTTAAGTAGCTTGCCCAAAGGCCGGTGCTAACAGATGGCAGGGCCAGCACCCAAATCCAAGATCTTAGAACATCCAGGGATTTCTTTCCCATTCCCTTGTCTTACAAATGAGGGAACACCCAAAGAGATTAAGTGATTTAGACAAGTCGATGAAGCTGGTTAATTTAATGGTTGTTCCATGACTGGTTTCCAAATGTTTTCCCTCCACATTCCTTTCTTCCAGCAAGTGAGGAGTTTGTTCACGGGTTTAAAGAGCTGAGAATAAATGCATCTTACGCTCATGCTCTGTACCTGGCCCCCAGGGAGGACGCTTCACTCCTCCAGCGGACTACTCCAGCTTCCTCTGTGGTTCTAGTCTAGACTCGGGTCCAGAGGCACTGTGGAAAACAAAATTTCCCACCATTTGCTGGCTATTTTGGTGAAGGGTTTATGTGGCGGCACCCAAGCGGTAGCGCTGCAGTGTGTCTGAGCTGGTGAGCTGGGAACTCTCATTTCTCGTTACTGACAATCCTAACACTCTGAAGTCTTGTTCATCACAGACCTGCCCTCCAGTACACAAACCCCTTCCCCCAACAGGGAGACAGTCCCCTGCCCCCCTGTGGCAGCTGGCATCAGTGTTTGAGAACAAGGCCAAGGGGTCTGGATCTGCCTCCCAGCTCCACTCAGTGCCTGGGTTACCCTGCACAAGGTCCCTCATCTATCTGGACCCCAGTTTCCTCATCTGTAAATCAACCCCTGTCTTATGAGAGTATAGTGAGAATTAACAGAAGTGTTTTCAAGTGTCTGGCGAGGACTTAGGAGTTGTCACACTTCTCCCAATCAGCTACAAGGCTGCTGGGGGCACTGCTTGCATAGATACAGTTATCTTTACATCAAAACTTTATTTTACCCTCAAGAATTTAGCTTTTTCTCTCCTTCCTAATGAGCACCACAGAGCTCCTTTCCCTACTTTTCCAAGGGAGCTGATGGTTATCCTAAAAATAAACCTGAGATGGGCTGGCTGTTAACCTGGGGCTCTGGCAGCTTCTCTGTGGCTCTGCCTGATTTGGGGAAGGACAGCTCCTCTCTGGGGTATCACCTGAATTGAGGGAGACCGGGGCCTACTGTAGACGACCTGTGCTGTCCTCCTCCAAAGGAAAGAAAGGAGGTTAAGAGGATAACTTGGCTTCAGAAAACTGCCTTCTGGACCAAGTGAAAGTGGGTTCGACTACACGCTTTTCTGTGTTTGTTTGCTTTGGCTTAGGAGCACAGAGCTTGACCCACCTACCACAGAGAGGGTGATAACAGTGTCCGTATTCTATCAGCATTGTCTGGTACGTATAGAGAGAGAAAGCATCTCGTGCCAGGCACCAGGGTACATTTCATGTATAATCCTCACGATCAGGCTGAGAGATTACTTCTATTCTACACATGTAGCAACTCAGAATTACAGCTATTAAATGACCTGCCCATGGTTACACAGGTTGGCCTAAACCAGATTAAAATCCAAGCCTGTCTGATTTAAAATCCCATTCTTAACCCAAATATACCTGATCGTAAGAATATCCTGGGATGATTATCAAAAATAGAGTCTATGAGCTACACCCGAGATCAGCTGAAGCAGTCTCCAGAGAAGAGGCTAAGGAATCTGAGTTTTTTAACAGGAACCCCAGGTGCTTGATATTTCAAAAGAAAGCACTACACTCCCGGTTCTTCACCCACAGCTTGCTGAAATCATGCGGAGCACGTAAAGCATACCAATGCCTAGTTCCCAGGCACAAGCAGTGGGTTCTTTTCCAGTTCTCTTTGAAAAAGCACTTAATCCTCTGTAGTTCACTCTGCTTTCTTGGCTATAAAATGAAGATAGAGCCTAACATTTTCGCCCCATGTATGTCATAGGAGTGCTGTGACAGTGGAATGAGGACACTGGTGAAGGCATTCTGCACAGTGCTCACTGAAAGAAAAAGTTTTAAAATCACATGCAACCTTTTAATCATCTGTTCAATAGGCTTTTGTGGGCTGACCTGGCAATATAATAATCCCTTTAACATGGTTTTTGGGGAAAATGCATTCAGATTTCAAAATAATTCACACAAAAATTTCAGAATGCAATTTACTTCAACTTTCAGGACAACCCTGAAAGGTTTTTTGTGTTTGTTTGTTTTTGGGTTTTGTTTTGTTTTGTTTTGTTGGTTATAGGCCTAGGAATATTGAAAATATGTGAAATCTTTTTCATGTGAACATTAAATGAACTGATTTGACTTCCTGGTCTATTTGGTCCCTCTTTAAAATAAATGTTAAGTAAGTTTAACATTTAAACGTTAAATGAAAATGTAGACTCTAAAATGATATCTATCCAGTGATAGTACCATGAAAAATAATAATAGGTCTGATTCATTAAACATTTCTTGTGCCAAATCTATGCTAAGCCAGTAGTCTTCATACATCCTTATTACATGTTGTTACTCCCATTTGCTGAGACTTAGAGAGACTAATTATCTTGGTTGGAGTCATTTAACTCATAACAATAGTAGATACAGTACTCAAACAAAAATGTTAGCTCCCTGGTTCCAGGGTCTTAGCCACCTTGCTATAGGAGATCCCCATGCAAGCACATGGGCTGAGAAACAAAGACAGGAAGAAGGAGAACAATGACTGTTAAATCAGAAGGATCGTGGCTGATTTGGCCTTTATTTAAGGTAAAATGAATTAGTGGTATAAAAATGTATGTAATAAAGAAAAAGTGGTGGAAGAAAAAAACTGCATTAAAAATCTACCAGGGTGGGGATAGGAGTCCCTGGGTGGCTTAGTTGGTTAAGCATCTGCCTTTGGCTGGGGTCATGATCCCAGAGTCCTGGGATCGAGTCCCACACTGGGCTCCCCGGTCAGCAGAGAGCCTGCTTTTCCCCCTCTTCCCCAGTCAGTGCTCTCTCTTGCTATCTTTCTTTCTCAAATAAGTAGATAAAATCTCCAAAAAAATTTTTTTAATTTAAAAGAAGAAATAGAGAACTACCTGGAAGGGTGCTGGCTGGTTAGTCAGAAGGGCATGCAACTTTTGATCTCAGGGTTCCAAGTTCAAGCCCCATATGGGGTATAGACATTACTTAAATAAAACCTAAAAATTTTTTTTAAAAACTACCTGGACTTTAAGAATGGATGTTGAGACTTTCAGGTTGTAGGTTCTGGGTTTTCATCTTTCTAAACCTGTGTGATCTTCTGGTCTCTGTGAAAATTAAAGAAAGAGAAGTTAGGGTGGCCAGAAATCTACCCAGATGCCCACTGGCCCTCACGGAGTTAGCTAAAAGTGCTGCCCTTTTTGAAGAGGATGGGGGTACCAAGGAGGGGTGATGAACTTGCTCTCAGCCCTCTTAAATCCCATTCTTATATCCTTTTACATCAGGGTGGGGAGTGCTGTTCACGCATGACACTACCCAGTAGGCTAGCCATGCACAGGAACAGCGAGCCTCGGATTTGTACCCCATCTCCTGCCCAGCCCCGCCAGCTATTGGAGACTAGGACAGCCCCGTCCAGCCCCTTACCAGCACTCCTCTCCCAAGCACATGACTTGACAGTCAAGTCATATCATTGATCTCCCTGGGCAAGTGCATCCCTACACAACCCCTTGCCTCCTCTCTGAGGAGTCTTGTCTCCAAAAGTGACTTTTCTTCCTTTTTAACAGATATCTGCAAATGAAATCGAAATGCTTCTGATGAGGCTGCCACGCATGTTTAAACAGGAATTCACAGGCGTGGGAGCAACACTGGAAAAAAGGTGGAAGCTGTGTGCCTTTGAAGGAATTAAAACGACCTAACTGTGAAGAGCTGGCAAGTCTCTGGAAACGAAGGCGCCTGACGGGGCCAGGGCTGTGCACTGTGAGCACTGGAGGCTGGGGATGGTCCGGCCTGGGGCCCCTGTGGAGCCGTCAGGGCCCGACTTCAGTTACATCTGTGGCGTTCTCCTGTGAGTGGAAATGTGCTTGTGTACCAGTTCCCTAAAACAAAGCTTCATACTGTGACAGATCTGTTTCCTATGAAAACCAACGATTCCACAGTCATAATGATGGCAAAATCTTAAAATATGCTACATTTGAGAATAGCTCACCCAGCAAAATATTTAAAGTTAATGACAGTGTAGCAATGGTTGTCGCTAGGCTGCAGAGTTGTATATGTAATGTACAGCTGAAATCATTCAATGACATTTTCCTGAAAGTCTCTCTGTTTTAGTAAAAAAATAAAAACAAAAATAAAAATAAGAAGTAATTTTACAGTGAGGAAAAATCATACCAAAAGGAAACTTGAATATGTGTCTGAACATTTATTGTATTTTGTAAATTAAGTTATATGCTCTTCCAGGGACTTTTGCCTTATTGAAGAGGCAGAAAATGTGATTGGACTCCTTGGACTCCTTGAGAATGCTTTATCAAGAATATTATTTTTCTAATGTAACAATTCTCCATCATAAGTTCTTTTAACATGGACTGCATAACGATTTTCATAAAATGTAAATAAAGGAAAAGCTAGTGCTGCTGTCTTGTACTTGGTATGTAATATTCAGGTTTATGCATCAAAATAAACATTCAGTAAATATTCCTGTTACAAATTTTATAGCAAAGATATTAATTTTTTTCAATAAATATGACTTCTGCCATAAAGGTTTTGCTAATTATTCTTTGATATACCTTTCTTCACCATTATTCAGTTCCATCTCGTATCCCACCATATTTAAATGATTGTCTACATGAAGGACGTTGAGACAAGACATTATTTCAAACAGAAATCTATAAAAACTAAGGTGGGAAGTACCAAGACAAGAGGATTATACAGCATTAGGGTCCACAGCATTTTAAAATACCAACACCTCAATCCAAATACAATCAATATAAATATTACCTTTGTTTTTTGTCTGCAGAGGCAAGTACAAAAGAGCCAATTAGTTAATATTAATTCCTGGATGTATTTATTTGTATGTTCTCTGGAAAACATACAAGTTAGAAAAGGAATTAAAGAATTCACACTTGAGCCAACAGTTTAGTCAGAATTTGGGCTTTCACTATTTAATTACAAGTAGGATAGAGCTTTAAACTATATCTCCTTCCTGCTTTCTTACATGAGAATCACAAAAAAGTATTCAAGATATTGATTTTAAATGAAACTTTAGCAAGATTACTCAATAGTGAATCTTCAAAATTCTGAGAACATGTTCATAATTTCCTATTACATAGGAAATTATTGTCTTCAGGATCTTTTTATTGAGCCCTGATAAATTAAGGTACTTAGTCATGCTTCCCATGAATACCTGCATGTTTTGTTCAGGCTCAGTGCTAATCCTGTGAATACAGAGATGAGTAAGAAAGACCCTGTCCTTCATGAGCTCAGAGTTCGACAGGATAAAGACATCTTCCCAAAGGTTTCTACGTAATGTGAGCCAAGTGACCGGAAAGATAGAACAGGGTGCTATGGGATTCAAACCAAATGTCAATATCATATTAAATACTGAAACACTAGAGGCCTTTCCAATACCATCTATCAATTCCCACCGCTATCATCATCCTGACATGTTTATCTCCAGGTCAGGAAACACAAATAAGGATACAACCATCAGCAAGGAGATGACCTCATATACAAACATCATCAAACAGAAAACCTAAGAGGTTCACCTGAAGAATAATTAGAAGAAAAATTTTTCCATAATCTGGCAAGTTAAAATCTAGTAGAGATACAAGGTACCACAATCTAGACTATTTCTAATGGAAAGCACGGGAGAGGTTTTCAAATGTGCATTCACACTTTCAAGTAGTACCTGTAGTCACTTTAGCAGGATACACTTCACAGAGTAAAACCCGAACTCAGAGCTCAGGAAAAGGAATTAGATGGACCTTAGATTAGATCTGCCAAAAGAACACCATTCTGTAAACACATCATTCTGAGGCGGAAATGGTAACGTATAGGATTGAAATAGTTAACACAGCTTCCAAAATATTTGAGTAATTCCCAGAGAAAATTTTCTGTGCCAGGGTAATCTGTTTTGGCTGTGATGGTTTTATTGCTACTTGAAATTCATTATATTAATTGTCTAGAAATATGAGAGTTAAAATGTAACTTCAATTATGGGAGTAAGTTATATTTGCAGGAAAAACTTTTAAATTTATTTCACATTCAGATTTAGAAGGTACCCTAGGGATCACCTGGGGCCATGTGGAGTCTATGTATGTGTGTCATCCCATTCTCTTGAACCCTCAGGACAATCCTACATAAAGACACCAGTATCCCCATTTGTCACACAAGGAGAACGAGGCTCAGCAGTTCTGAGTAATCTGGCAAAGTCTACACAGTAAATGCTGATTACAGGATTTGAACCCACAGCTGACTGACTCCAAAGATGTTCTTCTCAGTGTGTCATGTTTCTAGTTCAATGTATTCCCACCCCTCCCAGGAGCCCAGTGTTCATCCAGGGTTTCTGGATCACCCCTTTTGCTCTCCTTTTTCTCCACCATCCCATGTACATGAGAATGGGTGTGAAGATGCTAGCCTTTCTCTTCCAAATCTACCAGTAACAAATCATGGTTCCTAGACTCCTAGAATAAGTAGAACATTGAAAGTTTGGAGATCTTCATAACCTGGCCCCAAGGGGCCTTTCTGGCTCACATTTTACTGCTTCTCTGAATAGGACTAAGTATTTGCTGCCTTTCTGCTTTGTTCCTATCTTTCTATCCAAATAAAATTACCTTCTTCATATCTAGTTACCACAGTTCTACAAAGCCTTAAGGGGTAAGTGCAAAGACTCTCCCCCTCCCCCACCATGCTTTTCTCCCTCCCCCATGAAGTCGCTTCTCCAGCCCCTGCTCAGCTATCCCACACTGTTTAAGACCCTTACCACCCAGCTGTCTCTACCTTATCTCCCTATTAGATTATAAGCTCTTTGAGCGATCTGAATGTGTCTCATTTACTTTGAATTATTTCTCAAAGTTGTTTTGCTTATAATTTTTAAAAAACAGAACAGAGAACAAACCAACATTTCTTCACACCTCCAGGAACCAATTCGCTGGTACCCTTAGGGGAAAAAGTCACGAAATATTTGAAAAGCCTGCAAATATCTTAGATCCAAGATTCCAAGGCATAAAATCATGAGTGATCATGTACTGCCTATTACCAAAATACCAAAAGCAACCAATTCCTTCAAAAGGTCAAACCCAGATAAAGTAACAACTCTTCTATGAAGCCATGATCCCCTCAGGAACCTCCTCTCCAAAGTTCTCACCACTATTCATTGTATTTCTACTGCAGCCTTTCTACAGTATTTTAATCATATGTGAAATGGCTATTCTCCCAGTCCCACAGGCTCCCTTACTTACCTTTCCAATCCTCAGTCTAAGTGACATACCGTGACTTTTTATTTTTAAATAAATATTTATCAATGGAATGAACCAAATGGATGAAAGAAGGAGCCCACACAGGAACTTTCCGAATTTGCTGAACCAGCTCATATTCAGACATCAGGCCCAGTAATAGGAGCCAGAACTTTCTGCTCCCCAGTTGTAAGATCTTGGCAGAATTCTTACCTTCTTTTTCGAAATGTTTTTCATTGTCTCAAACTATATATAACATTTATCATTTAAACCATTTGTAATTGTACAATTCTGTGACATTAAATATATTTACAAAGTTATGCTTCCAGTCACCACTATAATTTTTCATCATCATCCCCACCAAAAAACTTTAAGGTACCCATTAGAAAAAACAAAAACAAAAAACTCCCTTCACCCTTCCTTCCAGCCCCTGGTAATCTCAATTCTACTTTGTGTCTCTTTGTCTACTTTGTGTACAGCTCTGTAGAATAGAGATGGAAACAGGGTATTTGTGCTTCTCTGTCTCACTTCTTTCACAGCACAATGTCTTCAGTGCTCACCCACATTGTAGCACGTGTCGGAGCCTCATTCCTTTTTTGAGACGAAATAATAATCCATTGTGTGAAAACACTTCTTGCTGGCTTAGGTATCCTTTACCTACTGCAGCAAGGAAAGTCAATTGTCTATGTTTAAAAAAACTTAAATACTTTTATTAAATAGCACATCAAAACTAACATTTGAAAGTATAAAGAGGCTTGTTTTTCCATCTGGATAAACTCCTTTTCATCAAGGATGATGAAAATGAATGGACAAAAGTAGAAAACGCTGGTAGGAATTGTGTAGAAAACAAGACTTTAAACAAATATCCATGTGACAAATGTGATATGATAAACAAGTTGATTTTCTTCTGGGTAAGGGTTAGGGATGTTATTATACTTGGAGATTTTTTTTAAATCCTTTTACCAAAAATGGCTGCTCTGTTTGTTCCACTGAATAAGAGATGTTTTATCCTGAAAGCATACGAACTATTTTACCAAAACTCAGTTTCTTCTCATAAACGGAGAAAACATAGAGATTTTAGAGATGTATAAAATATTACAGCTTGTTTCACTTTATATCAAAAAGGTAAGAGGTTAACACGAATATTCAATCAGCTGTCATTAGTATCTGAATAAACTACAGACATAGTTCATGTTACTGCATCTCACGTTATTGTGCTTCGCAGATATTGTACATTTTACAAATGCAAGGTTTATGGCAACCCTCTGTCAAGCAAGTCTGTTGGCACCACTCTTCCAATAGCATTTGCTCATTCATGTTTCTGTGTCACATTTTGGTAATTCTCACAGTACTTCCAACTTTTCATTATTATTATGTTTGAGTTATCAGTGATCTTTGGTGTTACTATTGTAACTGTTATGGGGTGCCACAAACTGCATCCATATAAGATGGCAAACTTAAAGGATAAATCTTAATTGTGTTCTGACTGCTTCACTGCCTGGCCATTCCCCCATCTCCCTCCCTATTCTTGGAGATGCAAGAATATTGAAATTTGGCTAAACTAATAATCCTACAGTGGCCTCTAAGTGTTCAAGTGAAAGGAAGAGTTGCATGTCTCTCACTTTAAATCAAAAGCCAGAAGAGATTACACTTAGTGAAGAAGGCATGTCAAAAGCCAAAACAAGCCAGAAGCTAGGTCTCTTGTGCCACATAGCTAAGTTGTGAATGCAAAAGTAAAGTTACTGAAGAAAATTAAAACCCAGCAGACATACGAATGGTAAAGCCAAACAGCTTTATTGCTGAGATGAACAAAGTCTGAGTGGTTCTGGATAGAGGATGAAGCCAGCCACAACATTCCCTGAAGCCAAAGCCTAATCTAGAGCGAGGCCCTAACTCTCTTCAATTCTAGGAAGGCTGAGAAAGGTGAGGATGCTGAGAATTAGTCTGAAGCTGGCAGAGGCTGGCTCATGAGACTTAAAGAAAGACTTTTCCATAACATAAAACTGCAAGGTGAGCCAGCAAATGCTAATGTAGAAGCTGCAGCAAGTTATCCAGAAGACCCGGCTAAGATCATTAATGAAGGTAGCTACACTGAACAACATATGTTCAGTGTAGACAAAGCAGTCATCTGTTGGGCAAAAAACCCACATAGGACTTTCATAAGAGAGAGGAGAAGTCAATGCCTGGTTTTAAAGCTTCAAAGACAGACTGACTCTTGTTAGGGGCTAACACAGATGGTGACTTGAAGCCAATGCTCATTTATCATTCTGAAAATCCTAGCATCCTTAAGAATTATACTAAATCTTCTCTGCCTATGCTCTGTAAATAGAAGAATAAAGCCCAGAACACCTCTGTTTACAACATGATTTACTAAGTATGCTAACCTCTCTGCTAAGACCTACTGCTCAGAAAAAAAGATTCATTTCAAGATATGACTGCTCACTGACAATGTGTCTGATCACCCAACGGCTCTGACGAAGATGTACAAGAATAATGTTATTTTATGCCTGCTAACACAACATCCACTTCAGCCTGTGGATCAAGGCATAATTCTGACTTTCAAGGTTTGTTAAGAAATACACTTTGTGGAAATAATAAAGATTAGAGCAAAAATAAAATAGAAACTAAAAAAACCAACAGAACAGATCAATAAAACCAGAGGCTGGCTGTTTGAAAAGATCAACAAAAATCAATAAACCTTTAGCCACACTCATCAAAAAAGAAAAAAAAAAGAAAGAAAGAAAAGAGAAAAAGAAAAGAAGACTCAAATAAATAGAATCAGAAATGAAAGGGGAGAAATAACAAACAACACAGAAATACAAAAGACTGTAAGAGAATATTATGAAAAATGATATGCCAACTAAGTGGACAATCTAGAAGAAATGGATAAATTCCTAGAAACATAACCTCCCAAAACTAAATCAGGAAAAAAATATAAAATTTGAAAAGACTGATTACCCACCCTGAAATTGAATCAGTAACCAAAAACAAAACAAACAACAACAACAACAAAAACCTCCCAGTAAATGGAAGTCCAGGGCCAGACAGCTTCACAGGTAAATTCTACCAAGCATTTAAATAAAAGTTGTTACCTATTCTTCTCAAACTATTCCAAGAATTAGAAGAGGAAGAAAAGCTTCCAAATTTATTCTATGAAGCCAGCATTACTCTGATATGAAAACCAAATAAAGACACTACAAAAAGAGAGAATTATAGGCCAATATCTCTGATGAACCAAATGCAAAAATGTAAAAAATACTACAAAATATTACAAAATACTACAAAGTATTACAAAATACTACAAAATACTACAAAATATTATCAAACTGAATCCACTGATACATTAAAAAAGTCATTCACCATGATCAAGTGGGATTTATCCCTGCGATGCAAGGGTGGTTCATATTCCCAAGTCAATGTGCTACATCACATCGTAACAAAAGAAGGGATAAAAACCATATGATCATTTCAATAAATACAGAAAAAGCATCTGACAAAGTACAACAGCTATTCATGTATAAAAATCCTGAACACAGTAGGTTTAGAGGGAACATACCTCAACATAATAAAGGCCATATATGAAAATCCCAAAGCTTCAAAAGGGAAAAATGGAAAGTGTATTCCCTAAGGTTAGTAACAAGCCAGGGATATCCACTCTCACCACTACTATTTAACATAGTACCGGAAGTCCTAGCCATAGCAATCAGACAACAAAAAGAAATAAAAGGCATCCAAATTGGTAAGGAAGAAGTAAAACTTACTATTTACAGATGACGTGATTCTCTCTATACATAGAAATCCATAAAGACCCCACCAAAAAACTCCTACAACTGATAAATGAATTCAGTAAAGTTGCAGAATACAAAATTAATGTATAGAAATCTATTGCATTTCTATACACTAATAATGAAGCAGAAAAAGAAATTAAGAAAACAATCCCATCTATAATTGCACCAAAAATAAGATACCTAGGAATATAAACTTAACCAAGGAGTTAAAAGATCTGTACTCTGAAAACTTTAACACATTGAAAGAAGTTGAAGACAAAGAAATGGAAAGTCATTCCTTGTGTATGGACTGGGAGAGCAAATATTGCTAAAATGTCCATACTACCCAAAGCTATATATGGTTTTAATGCAATCTCTACCAAAACACCAACATTTTTCATAGAACTAGAACAAACAATCCCTAGATATATGAGGTCTTCTGTGGTTCCATAAATAACAAAAACCATCTTGGGGTGCCTGGGTGGCTCAGTGGGTTAAAGCCTCTGCTTTCAGCTCAGGTCATGATCCCAGGGTCTTGGGATCAAGCCCCGCATCGGGCTCTCTGCTCCACGAAGAGCCTGCTTCGTCCTCTCTCTCCCTGCCTGCCTCTCTTGCCTACTTGTAATCTCTGTCTGTCAAATAAATAAATAAAATCTTAAAAAAAAAAAAGGAAATAACGAAAACCATCTTGAAAAAGAAAAGCAAAGCTGGAGGTATCACAACTCCAGATTTCAAGTTATACTACAAAGCCACAGTAGTCAAAGCAGTATGGTACTAGCAGAAAATAAGGCACGCAGATAAGCAGAACAGAATAGAAAACTCTAAATAAATCTATGTTTATATGATCTTTGACAAAGGAGGAAAGAAAATGCAATGAGAAAAAGACAGCCTCTTCAACAAATGGTACCGGGAGGCCAGGACAGCTACATGTAAAAAGAATGGAACTAGATCCCCAGCTTACACCATACATAAAGATAAGTTCAAAATGGATTAAGGACCTAAATGTGAGACCTGAAACTATAAAAATCCTAGAAGAGACCACAGGCAATAATTTTTCCAACATCAGCCATAGCAATTTCTTTTTAGATATACCTCTGAGGCAAGGGAAATAAAAGCAAAAATAAACTATTGGGACTACATAAAAATAAAAAGCTTCTGTACAGCAAAGAAAACTAAAACTACCTACTAAATGGGAGAAGGTATTTGCAAATAACATCACTGATAAAGGTCAGGATCTAAAATATATAAAGAACTGATACAATTCAACATCCAAAAACAAATAATCCAATTAAAAAGTTGGAAGAAGATATAAACAGACATTTCTCCAAAGAAGAAATACAAATGGCCACCAGACACATGAAAAGATGTTCAACATCACTTATCATCAGGGAAATGCAAATCAAAACTACACTGAGATATCACTTCACACCTATTAGAATGGCTAAATTCAAAAACACAAGAAATAGCAAGTGTTGGGAGGATGTGGAGAAATAGGAATCCTTGTGCACTGTTGTGGGAATGCAAACTAGTGCGGCCATTTTGGAAAACAGGATGGAACTTCCCCCAGAAAGTTAAAAATAGAACTATCCTATGCTCAAGTAATTGCACTACTGGGTATTTACCAAAAAAAAAAAAAAAAAAAAAAAAAAAAAAAAAAAAAAAAAAAAAAAAAAAAACAAAAACACTAATTCAAAAGGATACATATACATGCACCCCTCTATTGCAGCATTATTTATAATGGCCAAACTATGGAAGCAGCCCAAGTGTCCACTGATTGATGAACAGATAAAGAAGATGTGGTATATATATAACGGAATATTATTCAGCCGTAAAATAGAATGAAATCATGCCCGTTGCAACAACATGAATGAAGCCAGAGAGTATAATGCCAAGCAAAATAAGTCAGAGAAGGACAAACATCATATGATTTCACTCATATGTGGAATTTCAGAAATAAATGAGCAAAGGCAAACAAAAGAAAGAGAGACAAACCAAGAAACATACTCTTAACTATAGAGAACAAAGTGGTGGTTGCCAGCAGGGAGGTGGGCGGGGGGTGACACAGGTGAAGGGGGTTTAGAGTCCACTTGCCATGACGCTCACTGAATGATGCACGGAACTGTTGAATCGCTATATTGTACACCTGAAACTACTGTAATACTGTACATTAACTACACTAGAATAAAAATTTTCAAAATTAATCTAAAAAAATATACTTCATAAGGCTATAGCTGCCATAAACAGTGATTCCTCTGGTGGCTCTGGGCAAAGTAAACTGAAGACCTTCTGGAAAGGTTTCACTATGTTAGATGTCATTAAGAACATTTGTGCTTCATGGGAAGAGGTCAAAATACCAACATTAACAAGGGTTTGGAGGAAGCGGATTCCACCCTTCACGGACGTCTCTAAAGGGGTTCAAGATTTCAGCAGACAAAATAACTGCAGACGTGGTGGCCAGAGCCCGAGAAACTAGTGTTAGAAGTGGGGCCTGAAGAGGTCACTGCATTGCTGCAATCTCATGATGAGAAGAACAAATGAAGAAAGAGTTGCTTCTTATGGATGAGAAAGAAAATGGCTGCTTCAGATGGAACCTACACCAGGTGATAATGCTGTGAATATTGTTGAGATGATAATAAAGGATTTAGAATATTACATAAACTTAGCTGATAAAGCTGTGGCAGGGTGTGACAGGACTGACTCTAATTTTGAAAGAAGTCCTATTGAAGTCCTAGAATCAAACTGCACTACCCACTACAGAGAAATCATTCATGAAAGGAAGAGTCAATGGGTAGGGTAAACTTCACTGTCTTATTTTAAGAAATTGCCACAGCCATCCCAATAGTCAGCAACAACCATCCTGATCAGCCACCAGCCATCGATACTGAGGCAGGACCCTCTGCCAACAAAAAGATGACTCAAGGAAAGCTCAGGTGAGGGTTAGCCTGTTTCAGCAACAAAATACTTTTAATTAAGGTATGTGCACTGTTTTTTTAAACATAATGCTACCACATGCATAACAGACTACATATAGTGTATACATAACTTTCATATGCACTGGGAAACCAAAAAATTCACCTGACTCACTGTATCACGATACTCACTTTATTACTGTGATCTGGCACCAAACCTACAGTATCCCCATTAGGCCTGTGCTTCTAAGTGTAGCACATCAAAGGAACATCTCAGAGTTAAACAAATCATAACGAATTATATATTAGATCACCAGAAATAGTGTGTCTTATTCCACCACCTCCAAATTTCTTCTTTGGCTTTCAAGTGGATTTTATTTTTCATTTCTGGGCTTCAAATATTTTGAAATTTTTCATACTGTATAGGAGAATATCCAGACTCCGTTGGAGTAGAGTCCCAGCCCCAGCATCGGCTGGGCTTGTGACTAAGGCACGGAACTCGGTGCCTGGTGAGGCACTAGTCCCAGATTCATGATATGGTCATGTGAAAGCCTACTTCATAGGGTTGCTGTGATGGGTAAATAAGATAATGATGCGTACAGCTCCTAACATAGAGCCAGGCCAACTGAAAGCACTGGTTCCTTCAAACATCATACCTTTTTTTCTTTTTCTTTAATTATTTAAATTATGTTCAGTTAGCCACTGTATAGTACATCATTAGTTTTTGATGTAGTGTTCAATGATTCATTAGTTGTGTTCTCATCACATCATCATCCTTAATACCCATCACTCTGTTACTTCCTCCCCCAAACCACCCCCTCTGAAACCCTCAGTTTGTTTCCCAGGGTCCACAGTCTCTCATGGTTCATCTCCCTCTCTGATTTCTCCCCATTCAGATTTCCCTCCCTTCTCCTATGGTCCTCTGTGCTATTGCTTATGTTCCACATAAAAATCCTACCTTAGATACACCATTCCAACCAAGCAAAGGAGGCAAGCCCTATCCCCTACTACCCCATCCTTAGGTTTCTAAATGTAAGAATAAAATAATTAGTATAAGGCAAGCATCATCCCCACAAACAGTCCGGACATCTTATATGTGCAAGTGTAAGACATAAGCAAAATAACTGTAACTCTCTAACCTACAAAGACTCTCCTAACTCTTATAGGCCACCAGGCAGTCACAGTCACAGTCACTGTGACCCTCAACACAGAGAAAATGCAGAGCAGGAATTCTTTGTTTTAAGTCCTTTTTTACTTATTTGAGCTATTTCTAGTAAACAGTAATCAGAGTCAAATACCTTCAACTGTGAAGAAACTATATGGCTCTGGGCATGTGCCACTTTGAATGATGGTCAACAAGGTATAGAATAAGCAAGGATTAAATAAAGTATTAATTATGTTTTTTTTTAACCCAGCAGAGATATTATCAGGAAAAGTTGTGGGTGTAGCTGAAGCCTGCGATAGTATTATTTTAGAGAACATACATATCCATTATGGTTGCAGAGACAATCAAAGTAAATGACTCCAGTAAACCTAGCAATTACAGACTGGTTGTTAATAAATTAGCTGTTCTGGTCCAAAATTTTAACTCTGCTCTCAGAACTATATAGATACCCAAACAATAAAAGCTCAGACGTTTATACTGCACATTTCACCTCTTATATAATGTACATTTATCAGTACAAGGTTATGTAATGGAATATTCTTACTTCATAGGAAAAGCAGACTCATAAAAATAAATTGCAGACATTTTACAGTAGAAAATGGCACTTTTCTACACAAAGCAAAAAAGTGGTTAATGTACAATAGAAAGTGCATTGCATGTAATGAAATGCATTTTTTGTCTAGAAAACATATTTATTGTGTGTTGAAAATTGTAATATCTTCCTCTGCACAAAGAAATTTCTATTATAAAGCCCATTTGCTATTGTAGGGAGTGAAACCCTTTTTCTTGTTTACTAAAGTCGTCTATCTTAATATCAGCCCACAACACTGTCAAGTTCACTTAAGAAGAGCTATGTGTAGATAAGAATAGGGCTGAATCAGAAACCAGAATATTCCATTTCATCCGCTTTTCATATCTAAGCAAGTGCTGTGTAATCCACTACATCTGGTAGCAATCTCTTTTTGGAAAGCTTTCTTCTTTTCAGAAGAAAATGCTAAAAATTGGTCAATTTGAAGTCCTCATCAATAAATAAATCTTTTGCCTTTGAATATGTTTATGTATAAATGAGGATTTTTTTTCTAGTATGTTTTGAGCTAGAATGTGAAGTATGGGCTGGAAAATCAAACATTGTCTTCAGGTGGAGATAATGTATGAAAACCATTGTGGGCCGTTTATTAAATAGACATTGATTGTTACATCAAATCAACATATCATGCATCATTTTTATGACTTACAATCACAGTAAATCAAGTTTCACATAGGAAGTGCTATGAATTCTTAGGATATTTGTCACTTCCTAAGCTGGGCAGTGACTAAATAATGTTCTGTACCTCATTATCTGTTCCTTGAGCAGCTAAAATAATGTTGGTTCAAAGCATGCCAAAGAATAGACTTTGTGGTGCTGGGCCTGGTAACTGTAGGCAGCCAAGGTGAGACAGAGAAATCTAGACTCTGCCAGTCTACAGTCAAGTATTTTGCATTTCAGCTTACTACTAGGGCCTGGTAACTGAAGATTCCAGACTTTTGGTCATGGAAGGGGTAGATCACCTGCTTGTAGACATTCTATAGTGAGATATTCAAGAGCATTTTTCTGGAATCATTCCAAGTGAATAATGATATGACTTAATCTCTGAAACAGGGATTTGGTAATACCTATCTCATAGTCTTTCTGTAATTTTATCCATTGATAGACCTTCCTAGGTCATCTAAGATTACGAACTCTTCTAGTAAGTTTCCAATCTCATAGCCTCAACAGACCACTGCCAACTGAAAAGTATTTCTCCTCAAAGGTTACCACTAACATATCAAATAGAACCACCTTCCTGAATCCTCCCTGGAAAAACAAGTATTTTAATATATTGTAACAGGAAATCTCCAGCAGTCCCAAGATTCCGGTGCACTGCACAAAACTAGAACTCGGACTTCCAGAGACCTCCAGATTCCCATGGCCTCACTGGGAGGTTTGAGGGACTTGTAAAGTGGATGAATAACCAGTAAAGTTCCTAACTCAAACCAGGCCTCTTGGAAGAGTCTTGGCGAAGACAAACCTGATGTGTTTTCTCAAATATAAAATATTTCAGAGGAAACAGAATATCCCATTCTTGAGACAGAAAAAGAACTAGATGTCTTATTCCTAGTCTTCTATCTCCAATAAGGATGAGACATCCTGATGGGAAAATCAAAGAGATAAAAATCTATCCTGTGCTACTCTGTTTCGTTTTACAGCAGGGCAACAACATAGATGTATTTATTGCCCATATTCCCCTAGCAATCAGGTTTAATGGAGGACAGAGGGGGAGAAGGACCAAGACACTGCTCATAACTGCCATCTGCAATTTCTCAAATCTGAAAGTATAGGATGGATGCAGGAGCCCCCAACTCCTACTTTGTTCTTAGAACCCTTTTGACTCCTATTTCCTTCTTTTCCCATTGGGCTTTGCCCCATGAGCATTCATCTCATGTTCATTGATTTATCAGATCAAATGCAGGGGTATTTTTTAGTAAACTGGAAAGGAACACTCACCCCATGCATATATACATGCACTAATGCACAAGTGTATAGATATTATTCACACACATGCACACTAACAGATTGTTGTGTACACACACAATGAAAATGTACATGTACATGTAGTCACATTTACACACATTCACTTCATTGACACTCAAACCCCTCTGCTTTTGGAAATCATTTCCTTCCTTCAGGTTCTGCCCTCTCTCTTTTTTTTTTTTTTAATCCATCAGCTATTTACTCTTCCAAGGAGAACTATTAACTTATGACAAATAAGAGATGTTGCCACTCAACTCTGTAGGTAATCAACATACAGGACTTTGAAAAGATAACACTGGCAAGAAATGTACGTGTATTTGAAAATACTTCAAACAAATTTATGAAAGAGCCAGAGAAGGCAAAGAACCTGGGACAGCTAACCAATGAAGACATCAGTGAACCCTGTTCCAGGAAGGCACTGGAGCAAGGCTGCAACACAAAAGATTCTAATACTTTCTATAGTAGAAATAATTTCTATAGTAGATGGAGATTATTAACAGGCCGTACTCTCACCTCTTTCCCTTTAACTATGTAATCTCCTCCTACTTCAACTCTGGACTTGGTCATTTGCCCTGCTTTGGCCAAAGAGATGTTGGAAGAAGCTTGACAAGAGCACGCAAGCTTCCGCATGCCTTCATGCATGACTGGGTTTGGACATTCCTGCACTGTGCCATGGCTATGAGAATACACTGGACTAGCTCACCGGAGAATGAACAGTCTATGCAGTTGAGGCAAGTGGCCTAAACCAAGGCCATCCTATGTTAGCTGAAAGCCAGTTGATCATTCAAGGAAACATGTCAAAGACAAGAAGTACAATTCATCCTCAAATGTTGATTGTAGACTTGTGAGTTAAATCAATGGCTGTGTTAAGCTACCGAATTTGGGGTGACCTGTTATATAGCATTATCTGTGGCAACAGATAACTGACACAGAAATTATTTAGAATCAGGATACTGTAACAACCCAAACTTAAAAATGTGGCATTGGCTTTGAGACCAGGCAGTAGACAGAGGCTAGAAAAACAGTAAGAAAACTGTTCTAGAAGGATGTAAAAAATGACTTGGGTTATGTAGTAGCAGAGAAAAAAATGGTAAAACCACCATTTTTGATCATTCAGAAGATAGAAAATGTACTAACGAAGTTTGGGATTCGAGCAGTAACATTTCCAGGAAGAATGTTCACAGTGTCTGTGGCTCTCACTACTTGTATATTGATAAGATTCTACAACAAAGAGAAGGTTTAGAAAAATAACTGACAGTGTGTAAGCAAACTTAGAGGGAATATAAAGGGACCAGGACTTCAGGGCAAGAAAATAAAATTGTTTCTCATCTCTAGTCCTGCAGTTAGCAAAAAATTCTCAAAGTAAAATATATCCAGGGGCAAGTATCCAAATATTTAAGACTTTTATGACCTCTGAAAGAAATAAAGAACCACCTAGAAGATCCTTTAAGCTAGACACAAAGGCTACTAGAAATCTTAAAAGCATTGTCCCACAGGAATCTGACTTGCCCAATAAGTAAGTTTTGAGAGAGCTCTACTTCTAAAAGTATTGTAAGGTGTTGCTTTTGGCTCATCAGATTTATAAGAAACCTACAAAAAGTTCAAGGGTACTGTATTGCTAAACATCTCACCAATTTATACTAAAAGAAATGGAGACTGTCAGGAACATTAAGAAAACCTCTGGCCTCTCCATTTCCACAAGCAGGAAGCAGACTAAGAATACCGTTCAAAGCACATAGAGATGGCTAAGGATGGTAGAAAAGTAAAGAAATCCCAGATGCTGGAGCACAGAGCTATACAAAACAATGGACTGGAAAGTCACTCTCAGGGAGAAATGAGGCCTGATCAAGGAACATTTCACTCTTCTTATGAATGGCAGTCTCGGCAGCATTTGCAACGCTAGACTTCAGAGCTGCTATAAACTAGTGCCTTGTAAGTGTGTTCCATTTTTCCTCTTTTAAAATGGGATAGTGTACTATGATTATTCTGTTCTTTCTTACCTCAATTAATTAAGGTTGGGGACAAATCTTTTTTTTTTTTCATTCATATATCTTCAACTCAAAGGAACTGCATTCAAGGAGCCAGATTTGAATCTGTTAATATATGTTGAGATCCTGGACCTTGAGCATTATGTGATTAGATGGGATCTTTAGGGATCTTGGGAGGAGGAAGCAAGTATAGTTTGCATGTGGGCATAAAATGAATAGCTGAGATGAAAGTGCGGACATTTCATTTCTGTACCAGTTTCCACTCCAATTTCTATATCGATGTTCTATTGCCACACATAACACTGCATAACGGATGACCCAAAACTGAATGGCTTGAAACAAATCATTTATTTAGCTCATAGATTTTCGGGTTTGTGATTTACGTTGGGAATATCTCCTGATCTTGGGTGGGCTCACTTGCATGTTTTCTAGGTCAGCTGGTGAATGGCTGGGATCATGTTTACAGTGGTGGTTGGCTGGGGACAAGCATGTCTCAAGTGACCTCACCCATGACAAATCTCTCCTCCACAAGATTTTCTCATCGTTCCAGGAGATTAGACTTAGCATAAAATCATGACTCTGATGGAGAAAGAAGAGTATGATTAAGATCATGGTTATGAAGAGCAGCAGGAGAGCAAGCTTCAATGCATTTTTCAACCCTCTGATTGCATCACACTTGCTAACAACTGACTGGCCAAAATAAGTGAACTACTGAGCCCAGAAACAAGGGATGAGACCATCAATACAATCAACCTACCATAATTCCCAAACTATCTTCTCTGGAAACTAATGTCCCACAGATGTTTTAAGATGTTCCACTGAAAAAGAGTTCTGTGGTCATACAAATTTGTGAAATGCTGCTTATTTATTTCCTCTACGTGAGTCACAGTTCTCATTCAGTTATTAAAGACTCTGAGAATTCCTATGTCTGTTTACCCTGGTTTAACTGTTCTCTACCAAGCAATTTAGTCATGAAACACATTAATCACAGAAAACTCTCAAACATAGCTTACACAACAACTATTCCCTGAATCAGTCTGAGAAGCACTAGTCTAAGTTATGAAAACTCTTTACAATAACTGTATTACAATAGAAAGATTTAGCAGACCCAGAAGCTTCCACAGCAGAGATATATAAAATGCCCATAGTAATGATTTTCTCTATTCCTAGATGAGAAAACCAAATTCAGAAAAGTTAAGCAAGCCCCACAGAAAGAGAGCAGAGCAGCAAAGCTGGGATGTATATCCATATCTGCCTGCTTCCAAACACCCATCATCTTTTTATTGCCCTACCTGTCAATGGTGGAATATTAAACACCATGAAAAATGGTAGGTGAAGCAGTACATGACGATAGTCTAATATTTGACAAAATTTGTTTTAGTGCTGGCTTTGCCAACTAAGTGATCTTGAGCAGGTCACAACCTTCTTAACAGAGTATACTGGAAATACCTTTTTTTTTTTTTTTTTTTTTTTACTCCCTTGTACCTCAAAGAACCTGAAAAATATTTTCATGAGCAGTTCTCTGGGACACAAGAATCCTCTGAGGCTTTCCCAACTGCCACCGTAAAGATGACCTAAAACTTATTGCCTTATCATTAATCTGGTCCTGAACATAACAAATTCATTTTTTGATTTGTTTGTTTCAATCACTTAAGATATTCAAAATATCCTTCCAGCCTGAAATTCTTCTCTTACCCTTTCTAATTTTCCAGTGAAATCTCGATGATGTGTTCTACTGAGGGCATATTAATATTCTGAGGAGACACAATACCTGTACTGCAGACACTAATTTTAGAACATTCATCACTGAGGATGGTTTTCTTCTTCCTGTCCTAATTTTTTTTTTCAGGTTGTCAGCCTTTTGGACTACCTTAAGCTAGGTGGTGACTTTCCTTTATTAAACATTTCTTTCCTGAGGGCTTACCCTTTGTTAGGAATGGCAGGAGGCCCAACAGAGGGAGAATCCAGAGCCCTTGGATGCGCTGAGCTTGCCCTCTAACTGGGGAGATAAAATCTGGAGCAATAGGAGACCACAGAGAAGGTACCAACTGAATGGCAGAAACAAGGTCACTCTGTGAGGGAAGCTATTTCACTGTTATGCATCCATCTTGGCTTTACCTCACCATTGTGCTGAGGCAATGAGGAGAACTAGTCTCAAAATAATTTCTTACTCTACGAGCTAATGTCTGGCTTTGGTACAGCAGCTCCCACAGCACCACATCAGGCATTCAGTGAAATACTTTGTCTTGCAGGAAATATCCAAAATACATGAGTCTCTTGTTCTCCTGAAAAAGCAATATGACTTCTATCCTTCTATTGCTACCAGTCTAACAGTATATACTAGGGTTGCTTCTCCTTCCTATAGGGAGGGAGGGCCTTCAGAGCAGGATTTCTCTGCTCTAGGCACTATCGACATTTTGAGCTGGATACTTTATTATGGGGTGGTTCTGTGCATTGTAGGATGTTTAGCAGCTCTAGATGCCCACTGGATGATAACAGCAAACCCCACCCCTGATGCGAAAATACAAAATTACTCCAGACACTTCCAAAAGTCCCCTGGGGGGTGGGGGGACAAAATCTCTCCTGGATAAGAACCACTGCTCTACAGTATTGGGGGGGGGGGAGAAATCCCAATTCTTGTGTGTGTGAAAAATGGATACCACTACCAAGTAACATCCTGAGCTTCCCTCCAAGTCCTTGTGTGCAGCTGGAACTTCCCACAGTTGTTCACAACAAAGACCCTAATCCAGAAGCTGTTCTGTAGCTTTCCCACTTGTCCTCTACCACCTAATATCTTTTGCCACTCTACACACCAAAGTTTTTGAGCTCTTCATCAGGCTTCCAATAGGGAATCCATTCTCCAGGTTTTAATGACAACCAATCTTGAGCAATTTCGGACACATCTAGTACCAAAATTGGGGAACACTCCCATGGCATATCATGGCATCACATTCAAAAGTCTTGCTTCCCAGGATGGAGAGCCAAGGAGATATATCAAAACATGCATCTTCCATTCCTCCTCCTTCAGAGTGAATTCTCTATGGACTCAGCTGAGCCCACTTCAAGACCTCCACTCCTACTGAGCTAGGGTCAGACTAAGAGTCTTAAGTCTCTCAAAAAGGTATATCATCTTTTTTAAATCAGAAAGCTAGCAGATGGGAGAACCTCCAAATGCTCATACTATTTCCTTCACCACCACACAAATGCATTCCTTCAGGAAAAATAGAATCGGGAACACCATGAAGGGCATTCCACATTTTCCCCTACCCCTCCTCCCACAACAGTGCACACACAGACGTGACTGTATGCCTACACACCAAATCAGCAGACGGTGACACTCATCTAAAAACCATATAATGGTTGCCATGTGGCAAGTACACCCTTATTTAATCCTTACAATAACCTAGCAGCAAATACTCTTTATTCCTTTTTATTGGCAGCTTTCAGAGCTGTTTATTTTCTGTCAATCTTATTCCCACTTTCTGTTTAGAGTCACAAGCTTCAGACTGGTCAGTAGTCCCCACACTCGGGCCTGAGCGGTGGGAGCTGCAGCCCAGGCCTCAGCAGGGAACCATCGGCCAGTAGCGCCCAGAGGGCACCCGTGTGCCTTCAGACCCCGCATCACCTCAAGCTGAGCAGCCGTGAACTCTGGAGCCAGGGCTGTGCATTCGGCCCGAAATTCCTCCTTGTTCACGGTCTTTCCAGCAGCAGCGGCTCTTCCTTGTCAGTCTCCTCAGATCTTTGAGGAAGCAGAAAACTGGTGTGACCTCCCGCGAGAGCTCATGGGAGCCAGGACCGCACATGCGCAGAACTTCCCAGCCAGCGTCGCCTCCTCCGACCCATCTGGTTAGGTCCCTGTGGTTGCTCAGGATGGCCGTGTCCACATCGGTGGAGGACAGTCTGTCACACTCAGTGACGGTGGGCAGGTTAACATGAGATGGCTCTGGAGAAGTTGGTGGTGAGTACTGGGAGCAGGAGCCCTCAGAACTCCCGGCCGGCTCTGGAAGACTGCCTGGATCTGGTTACGGAAGGTCCCAGGAATGAAGCAGCCAGTACCAGGAGGGGCTCCAGGGGCTGCAGCACACTTCAGCACAGCCTGCTGGCCAGTATTCCTGGAGACGTGACATGACACCACCAGGTTTTCAATGGCAACAATGGCACGAGTTGCCTGCAGAGTTTCTCCTAGGCTCTCTTCACATTTATGGCGTAGATGCCATTTTACTTTTGTAGATGCACCAATCCATTTGAAAGTCAGGGTTGGTGTCATCTAAGTGGATTCCTGCTGTGAGAAATCTAAGGAGATCCCCCCTTGTAGGACATCAGGGGCTCCAGAGAAGTCATGATGAAAACTCAGAACAACTCTGTATGGACCCCGCTCTGGGGGTAATGCAGAAAGGCTCTTTATTACTATTTAAAGGTTGAGTAAATGGATGCACAGAGAGGTTCGTGACTTGACCAAGATAAAACAAATACTATGAAGCAGGACTGGACAAGTTCTAGAATGCTTTAATTACCTGCTAGTCCTTTGGACAGAAAGAAATGAGAGTTTGGTATTAACCAAGTACAGTGGTCCAGAGTTGTCCAAAGTAACAGAACCAATAGATAGAAGACATATATGTGGACAGAGAGGAAAAAGAGGAAGAGGGCAGCAGATTTAGTTTAAGTTATTGTCCATGCAATTATGGAAGCTAGCAAATTCAAAATTTGTAAGGCATGTCAATGGGCTGGAAATTCAGGATGAGGTTGCTTACAGTCTTGGCACTGGAAACTGCAGGGCAGGCCAGCAGGCTGGAAACTCGGGCAGAATTTCTATGTTGGAATTTTGACACAAAGTTCTTTTTCTTTGGGAAACTTATCTTTGCCCTTGCAGCCTTCAGATTGGAGGGAGAATGATCTGCTTTTACTGAAAATCTGATTTAAACATTAATACATCTAAATAATACCTTCACAGCAACACCCACACTAGCGTTTCACTGAACCCTAATACACTAGTCTAGACAGGGCACAACAACCTATTCAAGTTGACACTTAAAATTAACTATCATCACCCCAAGAAACAAGAATAAGGTAGCAGTGTTTTTCTTAGTATCCAGTGAATGCTCAAAGGGAAGCTGGCCTTTTCCACTCCAGCAGGAAGGAGGCGCTGTGCTCAATGCATCAAAAACAAGAACAAATTGTCAAATTTGTTGGCGTAGAGTTGCTCATAGTATGTTCTTATAATTGTTTGTATTTCTTTGGTGTTGGTTGTGATTTCTTCTCTTTCATTCATGATTTTGTTTATTTGGGTCCTTTCTCTTTTCTTTTTGATAAGTCTGGCCAGGGGTTTATCAATCTTATTAATTCTTTCAAAGAACCAGCTCCTAGTTTCGTTG